>JAVCKT010054969.1:584-16505 GCA_032273925.1 Rhynchotus rufescens
CCATCCACTTTTCTTATACTAACAATTTCCTCATACAACTGTAATAGGCAAGTGAAACCTGCAAACTAGGGCTTGATCTACCGTCTTGCATGTGTTATGGCTACTTGCATTTATGCGAAATGGCTGCAAAACACAATTATCTAATCTGGCAGTCCTTGTACTTTCTTTATCCAGGAACAATGGCACTGCAGTGTACAACATACAGGAAATCAGTCCCTCATTGTTATGAAAGCAAAACATAAATGAAAAGTAATTAGCAAATACTTTAAAAATGTATTATTTCCCATAAAAAATTACTCTCCACAGAATGTAATATTTATCTTTCTATTCAGCCAGCATACAAGTGACAGTATAATAGGGTTTCTTAGTACAGGAAGTAACAGAGAGACTGTCACTTTTCCTTTATGCTCAATTATTTACTCTTTATTATCAACTCTTCAGTACATGTCAAAATTATTAGGAAATCTCAGATGAGCTGTAGAAGAGGATTTTTATTATTATTATCATAAAAAAATTATTATAAAAATGTAATTTGGCAGACTTTGCAGTAAGACCCTTATTATTCTGAAAAAAGCATTTCTTTCATCTAAGGATAAGCATTTGTACTGTAAGAGCAAATCAAAAAACTTTCTACTAGTGGATGCAAACTAATTTTAATTCATCTGTCCCATAAAAGATTTTTTTTAACATAGATTTTCTACGTACTGATTAAGCTACATCCCTAAAGAAAGCAGCTCTAATAACACAGCTAGCTACAAAAGACCTTAGGACTTGGTACATGGCAGATATGTCACATTTAATTTAGCAAATCATTATTTGCAATTCAAATGACAATCCTATACACTATTCAGGATACTAACAGTGAAATGCACAGTTTAGGAGTCATAGACAAGTATATCATATATCAGAGTTTCTCCAGACGTGTCCTTTTCTGCTTGAAAATTGCTTCTCTGTAGAAGAATTTTCTATATTTGGCTGGATTTTCTACTGACTGTGTGCAACATCCAATGGGGCGTCACTGATGCCCACTCTACCTACCCAGGCATAAGCACATGTTTCTTAATCATTAATGAAATCGACCATACTACTGTGGTATTTTTGACTGCTTTACATCTCCAGAAAGAGCGCTTTGAAAAGGGAAATGCCAGCTGACCTCCATTAGTAGTTCTAATTGGATTTTGGGTTCATCAGGCAGATATATTTCCAGATACTGCCTATCAAGCACATGCCTATCACGCTGATGGTAAGACCTTCTCTGGCCCTAACGCAATACAAATAATAACAAGTATTATCGCTTGTTTGATGTCATTGCAAATTGCTTTACAGATGATTAAAAGTAAATCTGAGCTCCTAATATCTTGTGGCCAGAGCAAAACATTTGATTCATAACTATCACATTGAATGTTAATCATATCATTCATTTTGTGCCACCATAAAGTTGCAACCAGATTGCTATTTTCCATTACATTCACGAAGACTTAGCATAACTCTTCACATTATAAAAATGATGAATTTGTGTTCAAATGTCGCTCCTCCTTTATCTAATTGGAGCTGAATTGTTTATGTCTCATTAGTTTCCATAGATTTCTGTAACTTTTCTGCCAGGTGTTCACTGAGCCATGTTCAGACTTAATGGACTCTGCATTAAGTAATGGGTCAAAGGAAACTCACAGGACGGCTTCTAAGTTTTTTCTCTTTTACACAGCTCACAAAAAAAGTCACTTTCTTCTTCCTTTGGATTCCAACCTACTAGCTATTGCCTTAAATCAGAGCAACCTTTTCCTGTGGGTATTTTCACACCAAGTTAGTTCGTCTGGATTTCTCTACGCTATCAGACCTCTTAACTTTTTTAGGTCACTTCAGTTTTAACAAAAACAAATCTCAACCACAGTAATGTGTGAGAAGTAAACATATTTTAGCCATTTCAGCTGGTTTTTTTTGTTTGTTTGTTTGTTTGTATGTTTGGTTTTTGCTTTGTTTTGGTTTTTTTTTTCAAGCGTTTCCTCTTCAGCAGAGGTCAACAGAACTCCTCCTTCTGGACCCCCCCCTTTCAGAGTGCTTATAGAGGGTTTCAAGGTAAATACTCAAAACAGCTTTTTTAAAGGTGCTATTTGGGAATATCAGAAAATCCATTCTAAAAGAGCAGAACACTCAGAAATGTAATGTAAAAAAAGGTACCCAAAGATGGTCATCATTAAATAAGTTAAATTAATTCTTTCTGGCTTGTGTTGCAACTCAGAGACTTATAGAAACACGTTTCTTTGTTAACAAAATTAAAATTAACTTTCTCACAGTTACTTAATTGAACTGGGATGCTCTCTCTGGGATGTTATAAAAGAAGGAACAAGAGAAAAAAAATCCAATGAAATATCTACTGTCTATATAAAATAAATTAGCAGATGAGAATTATACAACTGTGGGAAAAGCACTGTGTTCGCATATATCATAACATTTATTTTGGAAAAGCTACATTGATTTCCTTTTCTCTAAGGGGGAATCAAAGCCCTTTTTTTTTTTGCAACAAAGGAAATACCTTTAGCCTTTTCAAAGTTTCTAAAGTTCACTAGAAGAAGAGAAGGGAGACTGTTTTCTTTACTCAGTGCAAAGATAGATCATTCCAGATAAATCAGAATCACTCCAGGTAAATCAGGAATTTCAGCCCAATGCAGCAGAAAGACATTGTTGATCAACAGCTTGCCCATCACTGGCAGGACTCTGGAATAAATACAGTCAAAGCATGCATAGTGCTATCACACCATGAAATTGGTGTGAATTATTTACCATGAATTATTCATTAATCTAATCTCAGCTGTAATATATGCTTGTTTTTTGGCATAGCACTGTTCATAAGAATATATTTAAATACAGTCATAGAACCTATCCTATACTTACAGAGACAGATCATCAAATCAAACTTTTCATTATTAGTATTACACTCTTTTTTGCACTTCTAACAAAACAAAGTTCTGTCAAAGCATGAAGACTTCTGAGTGTCTGTTAATAAGACCAGGCTGATTTATTAATTTAATTATTAGTAATTGGGATTTTATTAGAGAGGATTTCTCTTGGTGTACTGCATTAGTTGACATTCTGAAGATGATATTGTTCTAATTACCTTTACCACATGAAAAAAAAAAAGAAATTCTCCTGAGAATCTAAAAGCACTCAAATTTTAAACTTTATCTCAAACAAGAATAGAGAAAAGACTAGATTTCTAGTTACTAAGGATGAGCATACAGTTCACGCACCCATCAGGCTGCACTAGCAAATAATCTCTTTAGGCATCTGATGCCACATAAAGTCTAAGGTTTACTGCCATGCCATCTGTTTTTGCCATTTTAAGTATAAGCAGTATCTGTAGAATTAGTTAATAGGACTATTGAGTGGTGTTACATCCTCTGCGGCATCCAATAGACAAACACATTGAAAAATTGTGATGTAATTTTTACAAGGAAAAATGTAGCCTAAAAGAAATGTATGCATTTAGAGAGGGGAAAATGCTATTTGCAGATTATGCACATTGATTATCGTTAATATATCAGTTCTTATATATGCAAAATGCATATATATAACAAATGTTAATTTTGATTGTATTGACTGTTGCAAGATGGTTCATGCTGATTATTTTTAAAAGTCAGTTAGTAATCAATATAGAATGAATTTCTATGTAATTTCTTTGTCATTTCTTTGTAATTTCTTATTTTGATAAAAACCTTCTTAGCACCATAATTTTATGCTCTTTTGACAATCCTCTCTTACAATGATTGAGATGACTCATCCCAGTGCTAACATGGGTAACAAAACAGGTAAGCCTAGGCTGTAACCAGGAGAGGCATGTACTTTTCGAGCAAGAACTGTGGTATTAATAAAAAGTAGCAAAGTTTTCAGGCTGGAAGCCAAAAGTTCAAGAAGGCAACATTTTGAAGTGTGTTTGCTTGCAAAAGGGATAGAAGCACATCTTTCCATCAAATGAATATTAAGGAAAGTTCCAAAATAGTGGCTGTGCTCCATTATCATGCAATAATGTGAAACGGACAACCCATTACAATAATCCTAGAAAAAGCAAGTAGATGATTTCAGTAAAAATCAAGGCAGTTAGGTCTTTTAATACAGACCAACCCAGACATATTTCTGGGATCTGTGCAGAATATTCTCATCTGCTTATGCAGCCTGCAGAATTACAAGAAGGATGAGCTGCTTAGTCTGTTATCTGTATGTCCGAATGCATCAATATTCATTAAAAATCTTTTCCTTCAAGGGTAATTTGATCCTCTTAGTCTTGGGGTTTTTTTTTTTGACATATGAATTGAACAACATGCTCTTTGTGAAGATCTTTAAAAAGACTGGATTGCAGGAGAGCACACATAATTTAAGACTTGGAAAGATACAGCATGTGAGTGTTGTGAAATAGCTGCATCGGCAGAGTTTTGTCAGTCTGTTTCAGCTAGCCAGCTGTTTCCTTTGTAAAATACATTATTTTCTGTGATGTCTGCCTTGTGAGTGGAGCACTCACACGCAACATAGACCTTACCTGGAGAGACAAAGAGAGTTCAAAATGTGAAAAGATTGTCCAACCATATATTAAGCACACTTTTTAAACACAAAAAGAGCCATGTTCACAGGAAGGGACCTATCACAAGGTTACCTATCACAAGGGCAGTACTTGAATACATCTGCCAATACATACTACTTTGTTGAAAAGACTATAGCAGAATTTATCTGGATAAGTTGCAAATGTGAGAAATTTCTCATTGCTAGATTTCTTACATGCCTGCTGTGGCTTCAAAGGGTCAGAGCTTGGGGCACTTTGGTCCCCAGATCCCAGTCTGCTCCCAGCAGGAACCAAGTAAGTGCAGAACAACCCATGGCGGGGTTGGTGCTGAGGTGCTAAGTAGATGTAGCTGGTGAGAAAGGAACAGGCCAAAGACATGATCTAGGACATGTTACCACTGAAGACTGGTAGTCCAAATCTCTTCAAACCCATCTGAAAGTTTCTGTTCCTAAATTTTCATTTTTATTTTTAGTAGCATCTATTGAATAACTGCCAACTGCATTTTGTTCTGGCGACCTGTTGCATGACCCTTTGCTTTTGCCCAGCTCCGGCTTCTTCCTATCTCATATCTCACCATGGACAGCAGATGTCTTTTTCCACCAGCCTGGCAGTCCCCACATGGATGACAACTCCTGGGAACAATCCAGGATTCATCAGGCTAGATTTAGTCTTTCCTGCCACATAAACCATTTTCTCTTTGCTTCTAGATGCTGAGTCCTGCTATCACACTATGCTTCTGATATTAAGATTTATTGTAGAAAATATTTTCATGATTTTAATAAGATGAATAAATAGCTTCTGTACTACCATTTTGATACGTACTGATAGTCATTTCATTCCCAAGTATTTGTAGTATTTACTTTAGGGATTTCTTTAGGTTTAACTTCCGATGTTTAATTTATCTAAAGTTTCTATATCAAAACCACTACAATATATGTCCTACATGGTATCATTTAAGGAAAAAATCAGATCCATGGCAGATTCAGCTATTCAGATCTGTCCTGATAGACTTCAGTTGCTTATAGCTATTCTACTGAATACTCAGATTTCAGAGACCCAGCTGCAAATTAGCTGCTTGATCATAACCTCTTGTTTACACTCTACCATTGAGTGTAATGTTTAATACTGTATTCAGCAGCATTGGCAGCTGCTTAAATTCATGTGTTATACAGAAAGAAGAAAATTCACACTCTCAAATATTTCACACTTTATATTCTAGTGGGAGAAAACCAGCAAGGGTATATAATTCTTTCCTCAACTAAAGTGTAGTGGCCTGGGACCCATATTCAATTTACACAGCTATATCATCACTATGATTATAATAAATATATGCTTCTAAAAATAGGTAAAAATGCTTTTTTTTCCCCTACACTTAAAAATGTAAAATTACTTTTACTTATATCCTAGCTTAAATTTATGCTCAGTAGTTTGACAAGCTACCAAGTCCAGAGCTTTCTCTTCTCTTCTCTTCTCTTCTCTTCTCTTCTCTTCTCTTCTCTTCTCTTCTCTTCTCTTCTCTTCTCTTCTCTTCTAGCTCTTTACTGAAAGAAGAGTAATTAAACTATGTAAATATCAAACTGTCAATGGGAACATCACTAATTAATTGCTAAATAGCATGCTCTAACAAAAATTAATATCACATGCTCTGCAAAATTTCCAAATTTTGTTAATATATGATAAAAATATTTGTTGCCTTAGACTTGATAAAGGACAGAACACTAATCTGAAGCTGTTGGCATCTCCCAAGACTGTGAAGAACATAGCTTAGTATATTAGTCAGCCTTCCTTACACTCCATTACAGACAACTAAAGAAGAAATATTAGATCTTCAGCCACAACTCAGCAAATTATTTAAATAGCCGTATTCCACTAAACACATTCAGTTCAGAGTATTTTGCAGAATTAGAGATGGAGTTTTCCATTGCCAGATGAATACCCAGTGATAAGCAATGATAAGGAATCCATTTTACTGAAGTAATACAGTTCAGATCGAAGTCTTGGGGTAAGAGCATTTTGTCATGGTGACAGCTCTTGTGAATTCAACAGAAATTCTCTGCTCATCAGGCTTAGATGTATGGAGAACACATTTTAAAGTGGCACCTCCTCTAAGAAAAAATGGTAGAAGAACCAGCTGTGCTTCACATCTGCTTCCCTTCTCTCCCTGCAAAGCTCATTTGGCTCTGGATGCCTTTATGGTATTATAAGAGACTAATGTCTTTTTTTCCTGGAAACCAGACAATTTAACTGCAAAAGAGAGACTAGTTCCATGGCAAGCCTGGCTGCTCCCCAGCCAAGCAGCTCTTCCAGGTTGGAGCAGATGGATAAGCTGGTGGGTGGGAAGACCCACCTGTGAAATCATCGTCCTGATTCTGCCACTGGCTGCTCTTGTGGTTGCATGAGTAACTTTTCTCTGCTTGTTTTGTCATGCAATAGCAATATTCTCCATGCAGTTCATGGGACATTTTGTGTAGAAGCCATGCCCGTGCTTTGGCTCACTCGCTTGTCCAAAAACTAACCACGCAGCTCCCTTCTTGTGATACACCAAGGCCATCGCTATCAGTTCTGTTCCCTTGACTTACAGCCTCATCATCATAGGAGCAGGGGAAGCTGGCAGGATATGCTCCATTAGCTCTACAGGCTCTTAGGAATCTTTTTTTTTAATTTTATTCTGGATGCACTGTCTATTTTTCTTTCTTGCTGGCAAGAGCAGGACTGCCAGTGATGATGGGTAGGAAAGGGGAATGTGCGTGTGGTGTGCAGCAATTTGCTGATACACTGAGGATGATTTGATTCACAGCAAATGCTGGCTTCACATATTTACTGTATTTTAAGTGACAATGGACACAAGGCATTAGACAAAAGCTGTTTTCCACTGAAAAATGAAGATCAAGAACAAGAATCATAGAAAAAGAAACTCCCAAATCCATAATTAATTTTAATTATTCAGATGTTTAAGCATCTTGCTGTGGCAGGATTTCACAAATACAGAATATGCTGCAAGTAATAAATTTTGTTGTCTGCTTTTCCCTTTATCCAAGGCCAATAAAGGTCTTTCATCATGCAGCAGAGAAATAACAAAATTTTCTGCATTATTTTATCTTCATAGCAGTAATTAATTAGGAGAGGAAAATATTAATGATCCTTAGTTAAACTGCTCATACGGCCATTAAAGAGTAAATTACTTCAGTTTTGCTTTGAATGCTTTGTTCATACCTCAGGAAAAACAGAACTAGGTCATTCCAAGAATCCTTTAAAATGCCAGTTACATTTCTACCTGGTGTTCATTTGTTAAAACACTTGCCCTACGCTTAGCTCAGATATTCTTCTTCAGCAAATCTACACAGCATCAAAAAATTGTTCTTGTCTTCCTGGAGTGTAGGAAAAAAATTGCTTTGCGAATCCTCCCTCTGAAGAGCGATAAGATTCAGGGTCATTGTCATTTAACTGCTCTCTGCGAGGTGCCTGCCTTTGACAAGGGACAGGACGGAGGGACACTCCAGCCGCTGGGATGGTCACAGCAACCTGCGACAACAGAGAATGAAACCTCCATCACCCACTTGCTGATCATGTTTTGCTCTCTGTTACAATAAACAGGCAAAAGTACTTCCTGTGGTAGAATATTTTAAGAATATCTTAAAGTGAGAATATTTTAATGTGAAAACAACTCCTTTTGTTAGGAATCTTAAGGCCACCTAAGCCAAGTTCTAGGTTTTACTATGTCTTCCTGCATCTAAGAAACTGTCCTAGTTAATCATAACAGTGAAACCGGACACTGAAAACGGGACCTAAGACAGTATGTTATTAATTTCATTCAAACCAAGGTGTTTTTTCCCCCCCTTTTTTTTTTTTGCAAGTAAAAAATAACAAATAGAAAAATATTTCTCTCTCTGCTCTCTTCCCGCCCCCTCCCCCCGTCTCTCTCTCTCTCTTTTCTTTTTAATAGGTTTTTAGTAAACACACCAGCATAGCCATATTTACACACACATTCTGGTCTTAGAAATGCAGGCTATTTTGGTAGTTGTAATGATCTTTTCCCTTCCTCCTCCTCACAGCTGCATCTTCAGGAGCTTGCTACCCCTTCCTCACATGCCTGTCCCCTTTTCATACTTTCCTCAAGAAAGAGGCCAAGTGGGATAAAACAGCAGAAATTTCTCCCCTACCTTGATGCAAATTTTTGCCATAATTAAGAAATTCCTGCCTAACTGCTTGGCATTTTCAGGAAACAGCCCCCTGTGCCAACCCAGCCTCTGGTACTGGACTGCCTGCTGCGAGCAGCTTTGCTGCTGGCTCGAGCTTCCCGTGCTGGAGCGGGAAGCACCAGCACCAGCACCAGCCCAGCGAGCGGTTCAGTTGGGCGTTGCAGGCGCTTGTGGGCTCAGCGGATTTGGATGCCACATAGGTAAAGGATGTTGACTGTTCCCTTTCCCAATTTTGACGTTATGTGCCAGGCTCTTTGGAAAGCACGTAATTAAGTAATGGGACAGAGCAGACAATGTGAAAATAATAACGGTATAATTATATCCTTAGGACATGTCGGAAGCCTAAAAATGTAATGAAGTGTGTCTGATTCCTCTCGTGGCAGGAGGGGTGAGTGTGATTAATAAGTATCACGTAGAAACCCCTGGAGTTATGTTACTTCTTATCAAAGACATTTTTATTGATGGAAATAAATAATATGAAGACAGGCCATTTAGAGATCTGCCCAATTATTTCAGCTAAACCACAATATGTGATCACTGAGTGTTAACTCATCCTTAGGTAATGTAGGACGTTCCAACAAACCGGAAGTCTTCCAGAATCTCAAATAGTTTTAATCATCGCAGAAGAAAACTTGCGTCTGGTGTTGAGAAAAAAAACAACCAGAACAGCATTCTGCAGAAACCCCTGCGGGGAAAAGTCAGACATAGAAGCAAACAGCTGTGCCAACCTGCTGCTCGCTGCCTCCCCACACCATCACCTCTGGCTGGATACAGCTGAGCAGAGCGAGCAAGTCCTTGAGCTGCACATCCCCTTCACTTATCAGATTTAATATTTCTTATACCACTGTCACAGCTCTAGGCCATAACTGAGAAGGGGAAAAATGTAAAGAAAAAGCTAAACTACCTTGCCATAAACAAACATACCTGCTTCCCTGCAAGGGAAGCATATAGAGTCCTGATAACATCTTTTCATCTCGGTTGTACAGTATAGATTTATCTTCTACTTATAACCTCAAAAAGATAAATGAACAAAAGGAAACACTTGTGCTGTGGAGGATCAGTAGCTTTCTGTTTTGTTCAGATGCCTGCGCCAACTTCCACTGAACATGGTTGTCATATTTCTATTAATTAACTCATTTCTATTAATTACGTATTCCTTGCATATTGCCAGCTCCCTATTTTGTGCCTCGTACCTATGATATATGATATGGCTATGGCCAGACCAGCTGTCATCCAATGTGGATAGATAAAATTTTATATCTAAATGATGAAGCAAAGGAGAATGAGTCATCAGCTATGAACTAAAGCTATGATATAAAGAATAGGTTTAAAAGTAATTAATAGGCAGAAACAAAATATTTAGCCAGGAAAAAGCAGAAGGCACTTTCAAAATTAGAAAACAACATGAAAAGAAGGTCAAAGTCAGGAGATTTGAAGAAAAGAACAGCTAAAGACATAGGCAAGATGATATCATTATATTAAAGGCATTGTTAATTTTGCTTCTGTACCCTCTCTGAAGACATCTTTCATAGGAATAAGGTCAAATCCCATGGAAGTATAAAAAAGGAGCACCTACCATAATGCAATCAATGGGTGCTCTGCATCCTATTAGACTAGACCTGGAGAAGCATTTTTTGTCACCATGTTCTTTTAAAAACTAGTGTTGCATCATTTTGGTCATAAAAATACAAAAATAAAAACAAACCAAGAGCAGTCGGGGGAGAAATTTACAGAACTAGTGGGAAAGCAGATAATCCTCTCTTCTCCATTTTGGTCCTGAAATCAGCAGAGGGAGGCAGGCAGTGATGTCCCTGACCACTTTAGTGAGTGCCCTCATTGTGGGGCTCTCAGGTGCCCCAGGAGAGGAGGGCATTTAATGATATATGCAAGCAAAAGGGAGGGTATCAAAAAGAGACAGCAAGCATCTCATGGCAGAAAATCCTGTAGCTGGCCGGAGAGAAGGGAGCTCAAATCTCCTGGCCTAGCAGGTGGCAATGTACCTCCATGGTAATTTTTCCAAAATTACCTCAGGTAATTTTTCCAAAGCTGCCAGGCAAGCAAGGGCAGCTTCTGGAACTGCTTTGTTAAAAATCAAACCATGTCTGGGAATAAAAGCTTCGATCTGCATGAGCTGACAGATTCCAACAAAAAAGTGCTTAGCTGAAATATTTCTGATTGATTTTCTTACATATTTTACATAAATTGCCCACCTAAAACTTATCCACTGTAAATATTGGTAAAGCTGTTTTATAAACCTTTCTTTTTAGTACATGCATATTACTGAATATTATATATTATTATGGATTTTACCCCTGGTGAATTTACTATTGGAGGAGTTTGCTTGGTCATGTATTATTTCCATTTTTTTTCTGTGGAAGTTTTGCATTAGCAGGGAAGGAGGGATTAAAACACAGTATTCTGTGACATAAACATAATACTTCAAAATAAAACTTAAATTAAAGCTCTTTTATTAATTTATTCCTGTACAGGATATTCCTCTTCCTGTAGAACACAAGACAGTAGGGTTATAAAATAGAAATGGTCTTGCCATAGTTTTTCTATAGTTTTTCAGTCTCGTCTACAACAAAGAAGTTTTGCACAGAGAATGAGCCATTATATCCAAATGGCACTTTACAGAGACCTATGTAGTTTGCTTAAACTTCTGCCAGATTTGGTATATTCTTTTATGGGGTCAAAAGAAAAGGCAGGAGTTGCTGGAAGCTCCTAATATGTAGAAGTCAAGATTTATTTCTGTAGCAACGGCAATCTAGGTTAATATGTTCTAAAAGCTTTAACCCTAAAAAAATGCTAGTATTTTATGATCTGCCAGTAAAATTAATGCTGCTTAGGAAAAAATGAACATGTACTTTAGGGCAAATTCATCCACAGAAGATGTAGGTGCACCTCTACAGAAGTTAAAGAAGTTTGAACAGGTTTATGTCAGTGATAAATTCAAAACTTAATCTGTAAATAATAATAATAATAAAATAATAAAGACATAGTTTCTTAATTTCTTCTGTTATAATGAAGTTTATCTTTTATCTTGATAGACACCACATTACTGCTTCCTGTGATTACTCCTCTCCGAAATGTAGAAATCTTTCTGAAATAGAATTTCATTCTGCTGTCTCTCACAGGGATATAAAATGGTTTTAACGAGTAAACAGAAAGGGGTCAGCACGAAACAGCATTGCACTTCCTGAGGGAGATTTATTGATTGCTTTAGTAATAGTGAACAAGGTAGGAAATTCCATATTGCGTGTATGCAGCTAATGTATAATTAGTCTTTTCAAATGAAAGATTAAAAATGTGTTTTGACCTTTTCTCCAGAAAAAAAAAATAAATGCAATAGGCATAGAAGTAACTGGAAAACAAGTACTTACAGATCCGAAAATAAATGATTTAGGAGAGGATGCTTTACCAAGGATAGTTTAGAAATGTCATTTTAAATTTCATGTCTGTCTATAGGAAACAATATCTATCCCTGTCTTTCAAACAGTACCCACTTGCTCTTGTGGATGAGGTACAACTTATCGAGGTACGACCTGCCTATTCACTTGGGCACAATATGGAAAGCACAACACGGAAAGCATCTGAAGTAGCTGTAGGTTCTTTTACTACCAAAATTTTAATACCCATGACTGTTCCTCTAGGTAATTTCATTTTTACCCCTTGATTTTTATGTATCCTCTACTGTAAGTTCCAGACAATAGAATTTGGTAGATATAAATGTTTATGGCTGTTTTCTTTTTCTTGCACCCCTGCAAGGTAGCGATGTTGCACAGCTATTTTACAGATGAGAAACTGAGACATATACTTGCCAAATTCAACTGCTACTTTTGATGTCCTTATGTTATTATGATACTCAAAGAGCCACACCAATCCTGGATGAAGGAAACAGCTCAAATTCAATGCTTAGGTGCCCTCCAAAAAGAGCGGCGATGCCTGTCGCATAGAAGTAGATGACCAGAAAGCAAGAGTGGGAGAGCAATTTTGGTGTCAGCCTGTAATGCATATGTCCTGTGCTGGTGTCCCCTGCCCCATGCACCCATGGGTGCAAAGGAAGGAGGGAAGACGTGGGGCAGCAGAGGGACAGTGAGTGGCAGTGAGCAATGAGACACAAACTCTTCTGGAGAGAGGGCCTGCACTCCTGGCTTACTGTGCTTGCAATACATTGCATCTAATCACTTGTCAAGAAAACGTATATGAAAATTTCTTTCAGATATGCTTTCTTTTAAACATCCACTATCTGATCATTAGCATAATACTGGCAATAGGCAGGTTGCCACTGACATCAGCCAGTTAGCAGGATCTCGAGAAACTCAGTCACAAGAAAATGTACCTACACACTGGTTTGCCTTTTCCTAAGTACATTTAATGGTTTTACTGAAATCAGGAATAAAAATGCCATCTGATTTCTTGCACTTCAATCCAGCTTTGTATCTGAACTACTAGAGTATAAAAAATTACTTAAATATGTGCTTGAAACTCATACTAACAGATAGAATAAAGTCAGCAAATTAAAGGAAGACAAATCAAACATATTTAAATGTTTAGTTGTAAGCAACGAAACAATTATAAAAACCTCTTGCAATTGAATGGATTTATTATTTCAATAAGGCTTCTCTGAAAGGTGGACAGAGAATCTATTAGACAACTATTGTGTAGCTTAATCCAGAACAGGACCCTCAAAGAATGATCTGAATAAATATGTCTGTAAACACTTAAATATGCACATAAATTTATTTGAATGAATGATTCCAGTTAAATCATGGTTGTCACCTGTCTGAAATTATTTATGTACATAAATGATCATGAGATTCTGTTTTTAATCTTGGAAAACTTACGTTCAAAACCAAATTTGTTAGCAAACCAAAGCAACTGTGGAACAAGTTGCTGTTTACATACTTCAAAATATTCTGAATAAAATACTTAGTTTTAGCTATGCCTATAACATGTTATGCTTCCAGAGAAGCATAGTGTGGGGAAGAAAACACCTGCAAAAGACTTGCACAATATTTTGGAAGTGTGTGAAGGAGGAGGTAAAGGAGTTATTCACTTTCCATTTTATTTAGATCTTTAAGATTTAGTTAGGATTTTTTTTTTCTTCTATTTTATCTCAGAGATATGCTATCCCTTCTCATCCTAATCTGATATTAAACCCAGGGTGAGTATTTTGTGGACTTTTCGTGCCAAGCAGAATGATGAAGGTGCCTCTACCTTACCATTTTAAATTTCAGGGAACTTTAAAATTCAGGGATGTTACAGAGGGGCTCCCTCAAATGGTCCGAAACTCCGACTATTATCCCCTGCTGCTGTTTCATGTGGGTGCTAATGATGCCATGGGGAAACGGTCCAAAATTAAGCGAGATTACAGAGCCCTAGGGATGGCTGTAAAAGGTATGGGAGCCCAGGTCATGTTATCTTCCATCCTACCAATAAGGGGAATGGATTCAAGAAGATGACAGATATTTCGGGTCAACAACTGGCTGTGCCGCTGGTGTTGGCAACAGGGTTTTGATTTCTATGACCATGGGTCTCTGTCTGAGGACCACCAGCTAGTGGGGCATGACGGGAACCACCTCAGCAAGAGGGGCAGATATGTCTTTGCCAAAAGGCTGGGCAATCTCATTAGGAGGGCTTTAAACTAAGCAAGAGGGGGGAAGGGAAGTGTCACAAAGACAGGGCACTCAATCCCACGCAACCAAAGTCAACAGGCATCCAATGGACGTATGATAGTGGGGAAGTAAGTATAGGACATGATTATAGAGGGTTCTCTTTCACTCCTCCTGGGAAACCTGCAGATTTGATTACCTCCCTGAAATGCCTGTACACCAATGCGCAAGGCATGGGGAATAAGCAGGACAAACTGGACATCTGTGTGTGCTCCCAGCATCACAATCTCATAGGAATCATAGAAATGCGGTGGGATAGTTCACATGACTGAAGTGCTCTCATGGAAGGCTATGTGCTCTTTAGGAAGGACAGGCTGGGAAGGCGAGGTGGTGGAGTCATTCTTTATGTGAGAGAGCAACTGGAATGCATGATGCTCAGCCTGGGAGTGGATGATGAGGGTGTAGAGAGCTTGTGGGTAAGGGTTAAAGGGCAGGCCAAAGTGGGAGACACTGTGGTGGGGGTCTGCTACAGGCCATCTGACCAGGAGGAGGAGGTTGATGAGGCCTTCTACAGGCAGCTGGAAGTAGCCTCGCAGTCACAGGCCCTGGTTCTCATGGGGGAATTCAACCACTCTGATATCAACAGGAAAGACAACACAGCGAAGCATAGTCCTAGAGGTTTCTGCAGTGCGTCTATGACAACTTTTTGGCACAGGTTGTGGACGAGCCGACGAGGAGAGATGGGCTACTGGACCTCGTACTAACAAACAGAGAGGGACTTGTTGGAGATGTGAAGGTGGGGGGCAGCCTTGGCTGCAGTGATCAGGAGTTGGTGGAGTTCAGGATCCAACGAGGAGGAGGGAGGGCAGTAAGTAGCCTTGCCACCCTGGACTTCAGGAGGGCCAATTTTGGCCTCTTCAGGGACCTGCTTGGAAATATCCCATGGGCTAGGGCCCTAGAAGGAAGAGGGGCCCAGGAGAGCTGGTTAGTTTTCAAGCGGCATTTTTTCCAGGCCCAGCAACAGTGCATCCCTGTGCGTAAGAAGTCAGACAGAGAGGGCAGGAGACCTGCATGGATGAGCAGGGAGCTCCTGGCAAAACTTCAGCAGAAGAAAGCAGTATACAGAATGTGGAAGAAAGGACAGGCCCCTTGGGAGAAATAGAGGAACATTGTCAGGGAATGCAGGGATTCTACAAGGAAAGCTAAGGCACATTTGGAATTAAATCTGGCAAGGGACGTTAAGAGTAACAAGAAAAGCTTCTTGAAATATATTAACAACAAAAGGAAGGTCAGGGAGAACGTGGGTCCACTAGTGAATGGGGTGGGTACCCTGGTTCCAAAAAACATGGAGAAAGCAGAGCTGCTGAATGCCGCCTTTCCTTCTGTGTTTGTCAGGGGCAGCCCTCTAGAATCCCAGGCCATAGGGACACAAGAAGAGAGCTGGAGAGAGGAATGCTTGCCCTGGGTAGAGGAAGATGGGGTCAGAGAGCACCTAAGGAAACTCGACACCCACAAATCCATGGGCCCTGATGGGATGCACCCCAGGGTGTTGCGG
>JAVCKT010054988.1:0-14415 GCA_032273925.1 Rhynchotus rufescens
TCTCCTTCTCTGGAGGTCTTCAAAACCCGCCTGGATGCCGCCCTGTGCCCCGTGCTCTGGGTGTCCCTGCTGGAGCAAGGCGGTTGGATTAGATCATCTCTAGAGATTGTTTTCAACCTCAGCCATTCTGTGATTCTGTGTATCTATGATTCTGTGAAAGCTCCTTCTCAGCATGTTCAGAATATATGGAGCCAAGTGGATTCAGGCACAGCTTTCTAGAAAGGATAATCACAGCGATTTAAGCCTATTAATTTACTACAATTTTCCAGAACTTTAATGTAATTTATTTTCTGTACAGGTGTTTTCTGAGATGCACAGCTCACTTTTCAGTAAACTGAAAGTGTTGATTTTTCTTATTTCTTTATAAAGCTGTTTTTCAGGCCTCTAATTTATTTCTGTTCAATTCCTTTTACCTTCTTGTTATATATTTACATTATATTTTCTTAAAATGGACACCAAAAGAAAGCAAATATTCCAACCGTCTACATTGTCTAAATTTCTTTCTTCCTCCTTGCCTTTTGTTTACATAACTAAAATACATCATAGCATCATTTTCAGCCAATTTGCTATGGAATTGACTAATATGCAAAGATATTTATCACTATTTTCCAGACCATTCTGAATTTACCAGTATCATCAGCATGAACTGTTTATATTCATGTAATTTTAGTTTCTTTAAAACACATTAAAAGACAAGGTTTGTAAATTCTGTAGAAACTTAAATATAAATGCCAAGGAATAATTGCTGTCAAGCTTCAGACCTAAAGAGAGAATCTGTAAATAGGAAAAATAGGATTTACTTCACAGTCCACTAGAGCTTTAAAAATAAATTTGTAATCTGTGCTCTGCATTATGGGATATATTTAAGTCCTGTGGAGAAATATAAATGTCTTTTGCTTCACTTGCTTCATTTGATTTAAAGACCCCCCAGAAAGAGGCTTGTGGGGGTCCCTCATCCTCTCCAGTGACTACAAAAAGAACCTACCATAATTAGTTCAATCATAGACATCTAACTTTTAGATAGAGTGGTGCATTTAATCTCCACTGAAGATCTTTTTAATCTCCTTCACTCCTGTAAAAAGTTACACGTTATACCTATTTCAAGCTAGGCAAAGGTCGTTTGTGAGGTAAGGGGGTAATTAGGATCTACTTTCCCTTGCTGCCTAAATTTCATATGTAAATACATTAGAAGATGTTTATAGAAATATTAGCCATTATGGAAACTAAGTTCTTATATTAATTTTCTTTTTGATCTATGTTTTTTGTGTCTAGTGGAGCATAAAATGAATGATTCTGGGATATTACCAAATATATACTATATGACTTTAAAATAAAAAATTAAAATAGCAGAAACATCCGACATGCATGTGCTTACATTTATGCATTCACACATAATCTACATTCACTCACATTCATACATTAATTTACATGCACTCACATTCACACATCGCTCTAGCTACAGCTGTCATGCACTTACAGCTTCCTGAGTATTAATTAATTATGTGGATTTCATATGTTTGAAGTTTAAATTGTCTTCATTCTGATAGACTTAGATATTAAATTTGACATTTAAAGCAAACTCTTAACTCCTTGCTTACTGTATCTCTATCAATATACTCATCTCAGACACTTTCTTTATCCAATAACTAAACATATGTTTCTTTTTTCTATTTTCAATAAAATAAACTCATTTCATAATATTTCTTGGAGGCAAATTTTTGAGGAATTTCCTACCTGCTCTTTGACCAACCCATATAAATTATAAATTTACATACATGAGCTAGCACTAAAAGTAAAAACTAAGTAGATGTTGAGTTGAATTACACATCTGTTGACTTGAGAACAGTTATATATGTGCCGAATTGTATTTGCCCTTTATTTTTCTTGGAAGATGGAATTTCATAATAGAAGCAGGTACAACATAACAATTAAAATAATCACTTTTAAGCAGTCAATTCTATTACAAATATGTATGGTAATGATATTATTTTTGTAATCTTTTTTATTGCTCTTAAAAAAACAATTTAACATAGAGATTTATTGTTCTTCAAGATTCAAAACTGGGCCTCACATAAAAATTATCAAGTATTATCAAGGGTATTTTAAAAATCAGTAAAAAGCTATTGAAATGTTTCATGGTATCAAATCATCATTTTTTAGAGATATTAATTCACTAGTTTGTATATAATTGCATATCTAAATGCTTCATACTGATATTGCTTAATTTCTTGACAGCAAAGTGCACTAAAAACATAGTGCTTTTGAAACAACAGAAAGGGTGCTCTGGAAAGAACTGATGATACAGATTAAGAAAAAAATACATTCAAAATCGGAAAAAAAAGATTTGTTTCTCTCATAGGACAAGTAATATTAATGTTTATTCAGATATATAAAAAGATCTTAAATTTATAATAATGAAATATCTTACACTTCTGTAAGACTTCTCAGTAAGAGAATAAGTACAAAAATTCATAATACAGGAACAAAGAAACACTGAATAAAATTGAAACACAAGAAATTTGAAGTTGATGAAAGAGAATAGATTCTCTACATATAGTTAACTTGCAGAATCCATTTCCACAAGATATCCCTGAGACAACAGCTTAGCTGGATTCATAGTGCAGGATGAGGCACCTACTTACATAGATAATGAAAACTTTTGCAGATGCATTACAGGAAAGAGAAAGAAAAAAAAAATATTCCCAATCACAAGTCATTCTGTAATTGTTCACACCTGAATTTCTTGTAACTTCTCTTAAATTGGTAACGTTGACTGTTGGAAAGAAATGTGTCCCTTAATCTGTTGCCCTAGTCTTCCTACTTGGTTATAATCAATTATACATGGATTTATGTAGTTCTTCTGTCTGTTTTTAGGTTTTATTTGAAAAAGATGGCATTAAATATGATTACTGAACATCTAAAAGCACACACACGTACAAATAAAAATATCTTATTGCAATGGCAATTGTAATTCAATCATACCTACAAAGCTGTGTTTGCTTAGCACTGATAATTGACACCATTCAGTTAACTAAATAGGAATAAAAATAATCTGCATATTAGCATGGCCATATTATTTTTTCTAGAAATTTTGTATATTTATGTTTTGCTTTTATTCCATGTGTATTAATTTATTTGTAGAAATGTTATGTATTGCCTTTAGTATTGCCTTTAAGCATTTACTGTACTCCAAATGCTGATGTAAAGAGAAAAAAAAGGAGCACATCATATTTTGTGAAACAAACATTGTACTGTTGCTCTATAGAAAAGTTTTAGCAAGCTAATAGCCTTAGTTATTAATCAAATTATGATACCATATAGTACAAATTAATACAGGAAAGCCTCAGGAATAGAGTTTCAATTTTTATAAATAAAGATTTTTTTTTTTAATCTACTTATTTGCTTTGGTGCAATGCTCATTCTTCCAGCACATTTCTGCTTCCTAAAATCATTGGTTTCAGATGGCTGAAAGGATATTACAAGGACTTGTCAGTATTCTAAGGATTTCCCTGGGAAGAAATGAAATTCATAAAGATCATATCTTTTACTCCCTACATCACCAAAAAGCATTTAATGTTGGTGTTAATGCCTCCTTCTTCCTCTTCAGTCTTAGACCTGCTTAGGTTTATTTTTATTCATTTTCTTAATGCAGTCAGCCCTTGGTTCTCAGTTATTTAGTTTTATTTCCTCTTTGTTTTCTTTAAAACTCTTTTCTTAACAATATGAGGTTGCATTCCTATAGTGATGGTTGATTAGTCAACTAACTAGTCATAGTGTGAAATCTCTGATCTCATTTTGAGTTTGTATTCTTCCACACTACAATTTATTCTAGGTTCCAGAACAATTCAAGTCACATGATGTAGCTATTTCTTATCAATAAAACTGAAACAAACAAACCAAAATGGGTTAGTAGGCAAATTTTCTGATTACTACATAAATGAATACAATCATCTCAAGGTAAGACAAACCCAGTCAAGTGACAAGACCTTGCACTGTCAGATCAATAAAAATTCCAATGATCTGTTATAGAAACATTGCAAAAATCATACTTACTGGGCAACACAGGGTAGCATCAAACCTTTTTCTTCCTCAGTGTTCTCCCATGGAGCTACTGTTTCAAACACCTCTTATTCCAGTTTTAGGTAAATTTTCTTCCTTCCTTCCTCCCTCCCTCCCTCCCTTCCGTATTCACTATAGTTAACTCAATTAACTATTTAATTCACTATAGTTAACTCAACTTGGTATTCTGTATTCACTATAGTTAACTCAATTAACTATTTAATTCACTGTAGTTAACTCAACTTGGTGTGTGGAGTAGCAAGAACTAAATCACAGAATAAACTTGTATGTAACTATGCATTTCTATGTAACTTGCTCCTTAAGCATCTTCAATATGACAATTTTTATTTCCTATATTGGTAGTAAGAATTTCTGTTGTTTCAGTTTTTCTCTGATTCTTGTCCTTTTGCTCTGCACTTCAAAAAAAACCTGTCTTCATCTTCTCTATAAGTGACCCCTGTCTAGCTAAAGATATCAATTAGATACTTTTTAACCTTCAACAAAGCACTTTCTTTGCATCTCCTAATACAATAGGAAAAGGAAAAAGGAAACATTTTGGCCTCCTGAAATATCAAAAGCAACAGCAAAACGTTGTGGAAATACTAGGACTAGTTTAAAATAACATAATTATTTATTAGGACTAGTTTTAAAAGAGCATTCATGTTATTCATGTTAAATTGCATTTATAACCTGATTTAAACCTCTGAAAGTTAACTCTGAAGTCTTTATCTTTTGCTGAAATTTGCAGTAGAACTGTTCCTTAAGTGATATTTGGAAATATTCCAGCCAATAGTATGTTGACCTTAAAAATTCATGTCATCCTTTCTGCTAAGAGGTACTTTTCAAGGATCAGAACACGGAGCTCTATAACTGGAGATATAATGGGACTTCTAATTCTACTCCTGCCTAGAATCATAGCAAAAGTAGAACAAACAGATCAAAGAAAGTGTAAAAGACCAGACTTGCAAACTTTTAAGATTTTTTATATTTTAACATTTAGCTTTTAATATTTAAAAAAAGGGCATGAAAATGAGCTTGTTTCACTAGCTGGGATTAAAGTTCACATTCCAAGAATAACTTCATTCTTTGACTTAAAAACAAACACGCAGAGAAACTTAATTGAGGTATAAAAAAAAAAAAAAAAAGTCAAGCAAACAAATACACCGAATATAGTATATGAGAACTGTGGGCCTTCTTCAAAGAAAAGTAAATAATGTTACTCGATTTTGATTAAAATGAAAAATATAACATTTAGGTTTCAAATAACATTTAAATTGTCACAAAGGCAACATTAAAACAGAAACATTTCCTATAAAAAGCTATAAAATATTTTCTAGAAGAGAGTCAGATAAGGGAATTTAATCTTCTTAAAAGATATATTTTAAAATAAAGTTTGTTGAATTATTTTAAACCAATTTATGAGGGAAAACATGAGACACTTAATCATGTCTTCCTCGTTTCTTTACCATTACTTGAGTAAATTTAGAGATTTATTCCTAGAATAATAGAAAGAAAAAAAAATCAAACCCTTCCAGATTTTAATAATTTATTTTTTTAAAAATTTCTAAGATCAGATGGCAAATGTTCATCTGCAGAGAGTCATATTCATAATGATAAATCCTACTGAGTTCGTTTATATGAAGTGTTCCAGCAGTGGCATCAAATGCATGAAAAAAATATGTGAGAGAATATTTAAAAAAAAAAAAAAAGTCATTTTACTCCTGACATAAAAATCCTGAGATACACAAAATAGTTCAAAAGCTGAGCCTAGAACCTGAAATAAATAATTCTGCTACATATTAAAAATTTTAGACTTGACAGAACAGCCTTTTTATGGATTACTATGATTTTTTCTCGTCTCTACCCACTTGAGTTAATGAGTCTTTTCCTCTTTTTAACTGGAAATAAGAATCCTGTTCTTTCAAATTCTCTAACATCATCACATTATAAATAAAATAATTGTGTTTACTACATGTAAGGCTATATAATTGTGTTTATTGCATTCTAGGCTAAACTTTGTGTTTTTTTGTCTTACCAGATAAAAGGACAGTCAACTTGAAATTTAGTTCTTTTACAGCTGTACTATGTAGTGTAAAAAACTTCATGTGAACCTTGCCCTTCACGTCTTTAGAAGCTGATTACTCTCTACAGTCGGTGGTAAAGACTGTAGCTGACCAAATCACACTTTGTCGGTGTATTTCTCTTTTCATTGACTAGATTACCAAAAATTACAGACCCAAAGTTACCTAGAAGGAATGAGGCCTAAGTGAATTGTCTGCTGACACTTTTATAGTTTTAATAATTCCCCTCTCTTTTTAATTGAAAATTCTATGAGGTGTTTCAGAAGGTTTTTTTCTTCAAAGGAGAGTAGGGAAATTGGACCATTGACGTCAGCCTCAATGACAAAATTGCTCACATTTGTCAAATCTTCTGTAAAAGTGAAAGCAAATATGATTAATCACATTGACTTTTTATGTAAAGCATGGCAAAGACACAGAAATAAACATGTAGGAGAATCTTTTGATTTCTTCTATCTCATAACTTACAAAATAGACTGTGCTTAGAATGTCAGATCTGGTGAGATCCCAGTCTGAAATGGGAAGCATGCTGGTAGAAAAGCAGCTCATCACAATTTTCTTTTGAAAATGTAAACATCGAGTCTAATTTATGAAAAGGCCACGAAGTGCAGCAAAATCCAATGGCACTGGGTGACACAATACCAGTTTTGTTTCCAAGTTGCTATCCTGATTAAGCTAAGGCATATATTATCTCCACAGTTCCAAGTCTCCATTCTTAATAGGAAGATTAGCCTTAATAGAGAGGATTTGTGTTAGTCTGGTCTTTAAAAATGTGATACATTAAATAAGTACTACAATTATTTCTTGTTTAGTCTCTTTTCCAATGCTTTTCATAACTTTCAACTTTTTCATCATAACTTCTATAAGTTGTCTTCCAGACGTCCCAGTCACTCTTGTAAGTCAAAATCTAGGATGGTGTTTTCTACGTTCTTTAAACTACAGCTGGTCCACTTGTGGCTTTTTCTTCCACTATTCCACAGTTACTATTTTTTCACACTCCACATATTTCTTCTTTAAAGGTAGAAAAGTATAATATATTTATCTTTTTATTATGGTATTAATATACTTTTAATATGCTATTAAAATACATTATCCCAGTATCTATATGCCTTGAAGTGTATTTCAGCTATGATAGTGCTTTTACTGTGTTTTGTTATTTCAATTAACAAAGTTTTTATTAAAAAAGACCAGAGCCCTGCATGTAAGCAGGGAATACTTACACGGTTATTATTTGATAAACAAAACAAAGAAAATACCAGTTGAAATCTAAGAGCATTAAATGAATCACAGGGGATTTAAATTTCACCTTTGAGTTAAAAATCTTTATAAAATCTGTAGATATCATCCTCTAAGATTATATCATATCACTTATTATTCTTTAAGAGTTATATTTTTCTTTAAGACTGATATGATGATTTGACAATATTTTTATTTCAGTTCAGGGGAAATACATTTGATGGAACAAGACCCTTCTCTTTTATCATAATGTACGTACAAAGCAATACACACGGATACTATAGCTTATATTTCATAGTAATTATCACCATCAAAGCTATTACTGACAGTTAGGGACTAAGCTCAGCTTCTGTGATTGTCAGAGACCATCTGCATCCTATCAGTTTGTGCAAAAAGCTTAACAGGTTTTCATGTGACTCTTTTATCTTCCATGCAGCAGTAATAATACTAAACAATCATCTAACCTATTTTTCATTAGATTAATTTTCCATAAAGTCATTACATTTTAATCCTGTCAGCATTAAAAGGATAATTTTTGTTCTTTTTTACTGCAATTATAAGGGCAAGATTGATAAAAATATTGTATACTTTACCTTTATTTTCTGACAAATGATGCAAAAGTAATATGAAATGATGAGGAGGTATTTTATGGAGTCTCCAAGAATATTTTTTTAAAAAAATAAAAAAAAAAAAGAAAGGGTAAATCTGGATAATGTAAGTAAACCTGAGGAGCTGATTACTTCTAAGCTATGTCAGTTAGAATATTAAGGAAAACTATGTTCTTAAGACATATATTCTAGTTATAGGTGATACAGGTAGGATATAGGATATAGGTTTATCTAGTTTCATTTTGGGAAATATGAAAAAGATTTCATGGAGAAAATTACTAAAAATGTTTTATAAGCTTACTATCTCATTGTTATGTTTGGTTGCTTCCTTTCTTTAATAATAGAGCCCATATTATTAGTAGGCATTCTGATCACTTTCTTACTAAGAGTAAGGGTCCAAATGTACTGCAATCAACCTCTTCTCATAAGGTAATCTAGGCCCATAGCTATTGATCACTATGGTTTTAAAAAAGCAAGCTCAAATTAGGTACCTGGATTATATGACCTGGCTTGCAGTAATAAAGTATAATCACATTTACAGGCCTAATTTATCTGCTTGGGTTGATGAACACATACTCAAAGCAAAATGACTAAGCTTTGTGGACTTAACCCTTGTTTTCATCTCATCACCAAGGTTCAACACACATTATATTTTTAGGCATGTGCAATGACACATTTCTCTGTGCTCCTGTCTTTTTCATTTTGGAACATCACTTGTGGCTCATACCAATTAAGCCTATTTCCCTTCCCTTATGACTGGCAGCTGTTCTGTTGACTGATCTTAACCTTTTTTTTTTTTCTCCTGTCACTTTGCCTATGCCTTAGCTTTTATTTTTGTTTTACCTTCCTGAGCCAGTTCTTCCCTTTATTTCAACCAGCTCATATGCTGTGGACACCACCATGGTAGCTTGCAGCTCACTGCTCATTTGTTGCCCTTGTGCAATGAAGCAGGAAATCTTGACCCAGAAAGTAATTACATTTAGTCCAAGCTTCTGGGCAACAGCCTAGTATAGTATCCCTATTCTTTAATTAATGTGTCCTAATTGTATAAATTGCAATTATGGCATTATATTAATTATCTTTGGTATCATAAATTAAAAACATTATGCCATATGTAAAGTAAGTAAAATGAGCAAATCTTATGTTTATATAAAATATATCTTATATTTTAATGCTTAGATTCTACAGAGGATATGCTATTGGAAATACTGAAGAGAGAAGAGAGATAGATGAAAATGCATGATGAATAAAACATCAAAACAATGGTGGTAGGATGGGATCCAATATCTTTTATATGCGCAAAAGTTTTTTATAAAAGTCTTATAAAAGTCTTTTATAAAATGCAAAAGATTAAACAAAATTAATTTGAACTCTTTTTTTTTTTTTCCAGAAGATGGTTCTTTCAAAGGTGTGATATTGTTTTTTTCTCAGGGAAGAAAATATTTCTTTTAACAAGGTGACCAGGAACGTTTCTCATGGCTTTGTTACTCAATATTTCTCATGGCCCTATTACTTTCATAACTCTTCAAATTTCAGTCACATCATTTTTTAAAAGTAATCATATTCATATTTTCTGCCATATTGATTCTCCTTTCCACTCTTCTCTTTGTTTTCCTTTGAGTCAAACCTGTCAACTTCCACCTGATTTTGCTTTTTTAGGCTGACAAGCTCTTCTGTCTGCCACAATTAAACCTACAGGAACATTTACCATAGACTTGAAAATCCCTAGACACATTCTCATTTTAAAAGCCCTCAGGGAATGCATAATAAATATAGCATGGCTACGTGAAATAAAAATAACTGTAAGAAGCTTTTCCTCTTGAATTCTTTACATATTTATATATTTAGAGATATATATATGCATACACATATATTTTGTCTGTACATGTATGTATTTGTGTGTAAATTATGAAGTACTTACAGCAGTAGCATAATAACATGGTAACTGCTCTCTCTGTACTTTAGTTCTAAAAATTACTTTCAGCCTTGTGACTGCAATCATTTGAGCAACAAATTTCAAATAATTTCAATGTCTAAAAGCACATTTTAGAGTCATTCAGGGAAATACCAAATGTGAAAACATACTTCTAGTAGTGGCCTCATAAATGATCTCAATAGCTTTTCTGGTCTTTACCTAAATGGCTTCATTTTTAAAATGAAATTCCTAATCTCTCCATCTTTCATGAAGTTCTCTGAGCTTTGTGGAGCAAATGGGGTGCTAAGCTGTTTTTATTATCTACAAAGAGGAAAATATTAAACTTGCAAGTAATTTGAAGCCCCTTGGACATGATTTGAATGCATATTTTAATTTTTTTATTATTTCTAATAAAAAAAAGAAGTTGGGGAATAATCCGATAAACATGCATTGTAGAAAATTCTCAAGAAAAAGTGTAGTATACTTGTGTTTGTTCATTTTATTATTAGTGTTATTTGTATTTGACCATGATTAATCAATATGTGGTATCCATGATCACAATTTAAAGCAAAGATTGAAATTAGATTTAACTTAAGGCATGTGCCTAAGAATGTTTATCAATTTATAAACTTGTAAGTTTATAAGTTTATGAAGAAAACAGCAGTCTTGCAAGCCAAATATCCAAGCGATAGGCCTGAATGTAGCATTTCTTTGAAATGGATTTTCTACCTTTGATAAAGATTTGTATATGTATAAATCATACATTAAGAATGCCTACAGAAACAAGAACTGTTTTTTTATTTACTAATAGGCTCAAATCAAAGCATTGCACAATATTTTTGAAAACACCTCAAGTGATCCATTTAAGTCATTTTAGTGCAGGCAAGCAGTAGTCTTTATGACTCGGACAAATGTTGTGAACAGCAATTACCAGAGCAAGGCCAAGTATTTTCATTATGATGCAATATCACATCACAGTCATACATTAAAGCCTGCTGTGGTGCTAGGTTGTTGTACATTGACACATACTGTGTAGCTAAGGCTAATTATGAATTTGGAATGATGTTGCATGACAATGTTAAGTTTAAGGTCTACTGAGCCATTGTTCTAACAGCATTCCTGTACAGATATTAGATGAGAATGATTTTTTGCCATCATTTCAGATTTGATCATTTCTATATCTATGGGTTTTGTTCTACTTGGAGTATTCAAAATAAGATTCAACTACGGTATGAATTTAGGATTTGTACCACATGCATGATGTCACTCTGGCAAGCATGTGGCTACTATTAGCCCAATTCTCTAGTTTGTTTGGTTTTGCCTCATGATGTCTTACTCTCAATTATATTGACTGTCCACATTTCTCCAGGATAAAGTTGTACACAGACTGTGGTAGGGTGTATTCCATCTCATCCTATAGGTTAATGATGAAGCTGTTAGCCTAGATTAGTCCCAGGGTAGGCCCCTGAGGAAATCTACTTACAATTAGCTAAGAGGTAAGCTTTTTCATAAATAAATATCTTCTTAGAAAGCAGGAGACATGGTCAATTTTGACATTGGTATGAAAGGAACATAGAAAACTGCCCCAGGAAAGACAGTGAAAAATTTTGCTGAGAATACAAAATTGTTCAGTGAGTAAAAGATGATGGCAACTGCAACAAATTGCAGAAGGGCTTCATAATATGGTATAACTTGTCAGTAAAGTGATAGATGAATTCTATGCAGCTGAAGTAGAAGAAAATACAATCAAATTTGCATACAGAATGATGAGCTCAGAGACAGTCATTATCAGCCAGGAATTAAATCTTAAGGTTATAATGAAGTTAGATGGAAAGGTTAGCTTGGTGCTTAAAAGCAAAACTAGACTAAAAAGTAAATGTAATGTTATAAATTACCAGGAAGAAATAAGGAGCAGAGAGCCCATATATGAGTATAAATATGAGATACATCCATTGGAAGCCATAAATAGTTTTGGGCTCCCATTTTCAAAAGAAAACTAAAACAGATACAGGTATGAATGACAAAATTGCTTCTGGAGAGAATGAAACATCTTTCTTTACAAGAATAATTAAGGATACAATGAGATTTTAACTAGAAAAGAAATGACAGAATTAATAGGGTATGACTCTGTGAAGTTGTTATTTGTAATGTAATAAGGAACATAAAGAAAAACTCTTTGTTGTTAGGTTCAAATAAAACCAACGGCTATATCTGAGATAGAATAATGCATTTGTGTATACAAAGCAAATTTAAGCTGTAGAGCTCACTGCTTGCTAAGAATGTTTTGGAAGCCAGAAGTTCCGATGGATTCAAAATCAAGTACAAAAACACATGATGCTATGGGAAAAGCAGTAAAAATCATTAAGAAAACAAACAAACAAACAAAAACCCAAAACATATCTTTGCCCCAGGAAGTCTTTGAGCTGCTGATCACTATGAGGAAAAAAAAAAGACATATATAAGTCTACTTATACTACTTCTTCACAGGTAACTTCTGGCTGCTGAAGATGAGACGATATGAAGATGTGAAGTAGCCTTCTGACAGTTTGACTGTATATCACACTTTTACACTGTTCCTGTTTGTTCTTCTACTTTGCTGAGTTATTTGAAAGGATTATTGTGCTGTACCTTAAAATTACTGTTTTCTCTAAATACTTTATTCAAGGAATCTAACACATTGTAACATGCTAGCACCTAGTTTCTAATGTTGAACAAATCTTAACATTTCCTACTAACTTTTCCACTTTTTTTTTGTAACAGAATTTTCTGACAGAGTTTTATTCTTTTTATGTATATGCATTAAGTTTCATACTGTAAAAATCAGCTGCACTGGGCTGCACAGAGGTGAGAGAAAGATGCTGCTAAGAGACTTAAGATGAGCTATGATCAAAACTAATGCCACAGTCATATAGAGTTTTCTTCCTAAGGAAAAATAAAGCATGCATCTGTAATCTTATTAATGTTTTTTAGACTGTTCATCCATTTTGTAGGTACATATTTTGTTCAGGTATGTGGAACTACTATGAAATTTCATCTTAGCTGTCCTCAAAATCTATTGATTCTTGACCCTGAGCATTTTCCTTCTTGTTAAGACAAGGATAGCTTGTACTGAATAATTAAATTATTTCTATTAAGATGTAACATTGTAAGGAGAGCCTGCAGTAAGCTGCAGTCTGCTTCATCCTGTTCTGCTCCTGCAGACCAGAAACTCATATTTAAAGGAAAAAGATGACATTTTGGTCCCTGCAGATATTTGCCACATCCTTACAAAGGCCAGCTGTTTGCTTGCCCTTGATAACACTGCTGAGACCTGTGCTTTTTCTCAATTTGCATGAATTTAACTAATTCATCCATAAAAAAAGGAAATATATGAAAATATACAGAGCTGTAATAGGGTGATTCATAAAGGTGCTAATGTCAGACTGATTTTTGTTTCCCAGGTGTTGCCACATGCCATAGGTCAAGGCTACTAAAAGTCCCTCTAATACAGGATATTTCAAATATTTCAATGTCTGTATATACAAAGACATTACTTCTGCAGGGAATGAGAGGAAATTACTGACTACTGAGGGGGAAGGGCCAACAGAGGAAGCTGCAAGGAAAATTACCTTTCTCCTCTGTTCCCATTGACTCTCTGATATGTGTTCCATGTCATATGATAGGCAATCTACTGTGCTTCTGCCCAGTGTTCTCACCTCCTTCCTAGTCAATACCGTGTCAAAACTGAGCTCTACAGTTAACAAATTTCTGATGTAAAGATCTTTAGTATTTGGGTTAGGTTATAAAATAAAATATTTAGTCCAATGAATATTCCAACATTTTCATATTTTTTTCTTTGTACAGCATAAAAAATATTTTAAATATAATGGAAATTCTTTGTAATGTTGAACTAAAGTATCAAATGGTTTTCTTATTTATTTTGTATATATATTTTAGAGAATACCATTAAAATCTGCATTTATCAGCACAATCATATTTAACTGAATTTAATTAAAATGAAAGATTTTAGTGTGGATGAAAGTGAAACTACTTGCTTGAAATTATAATAGTAAAATCAAAATTCAAACTGTCTCATTTTGAAAAATTAGGATTAAATATTATGCTCTTATAAAATAATCTGAATTTAGCATCACAGCAATATAAAGTTATATTAAGAAACTTCCATCGTCATTTTATGAATGAGCTCCCCTTATTCTCAAATGGCCAGTTATGAGACTCAAACTTTCCCTTAGAATGTCCATTTATTCTTTGGCTTAACTAACAAAAAAAGATACAGTCAAGCAATATCACAAGTAAACTTGCAATAATATATTGACATGTTCTAGCACCATCTAGCTTTGCTCATATCAGAAGAATTGTTCTATTCTTTGCACCTGAGATGGGTTGTTCTGTATGAACTGAGCATAGATCTTTCAAATATTTTCATAGTAAAATAATTATACACTTAGAAGTAAATCCTGTGGCCACAATGATGTTTGGATAGGACACTGCAACTTCTGTGGCTCAAAGTTTAGTTCTA
>JAVCKT010055168.1:0-16496 GCA_032273925.1 Rhynchotus rufescens
AATATTTGTGGCAAACAATTAAGCACCCAGTTAATAAAACAGAGGAAGCCATTGGGCAAAAGCAGGGAAAATAAAGTTTATGAATTACACTCACGCCTATGCAGAAGAGAGCCATTTATCATTGGCCCTCAAACACCAAGAACAGGCATCTTACTTCATGCAATCCAGTAGCAAAGCACACATTATTCCAAAAGCTGACTAAAAATTCAGTTTATGCAAGGCAAAAAAAATATGCATGTAATCCAAAATAAAGAAATGGTACTGAACTTCAAAATGAGGTTTACAGCTGTAGCCCAACATCTAAAGAAGCACTGAAACCAACTTGCATTCCATAACATACCTCACATTCCCAAAACTACACTGGAAGCAATCCATGCACTTCTGCCCCAAGTTGTGCTAGAAACAAAGCTGGGATATTCCCTGAAAGGGAGCATTTACCACTTACTCCAGAAGAAGCTTTAGAATTAAATCATGTCGATTTATTTATATTAGCAATATTCCAGTTTTATTTCGAAAAACTGCTTAAAAAAAAAAATTTTTGGATACGATAGGCCATTTCTCCAGCACACATGGACAAATATGTACAGTTCCCAGTAAAGCAGAAGCAAGTTTTATCTTCAACAAATCAAGAACTGCAAAATAATTCAATGTCAGCACAGCCACACTGTATCCATCCCTCATAACACAGGCTATATTTGTCCATTAACACAAGTCAAAGCCACACAGTGCAATAACTGTTGGTCTTAAAAGCAAGTAAACAGGATTTTTAGAGGGCTCACAACACGACCATTACAAATTACTGCAGCCAAGTCATAGGAAGAGTATGCCCCAGATATGTTCTGTGGCAGTTTAGAAAAATCTAACAGACATCATGAAGTCATAATTTCCAATTACTCAGAACTTTTTAATTCTGAGGCAACTTTAGCAGCCCTTAGACTTTAATCCAAAGTACACTGTGTTTGTTTTTGCAAGTTTGATCCAAGCAGATTCATCTCTTTCTTAATGCAAACAGGGAGCTGCTTTTGAAAATGTGAATGTTCTTTTCCTTATTTGAAGTATCGCAACTACTTTTTTTTTTTTTTAATATAAGGTTGACTAATGATATAAATGCCTAGAACAAATGGTTAAAATTTAAAAGGAAACTAGTCCTGGCAATAGAGACTCATCTTCAAGCATTCTGGTGAAAAAAAAAAAAAAAATTATTCTAACAGAAAAGTTGTATAAAAAGAATGTTCAAATAAAGCACAGAGGTTGGCTCTTCTCTTTAAGTTTGCTTTTAAAGCTATTTGAGTAGGTATCTTTGAAGTGTCAAACTAGATTTCCTGTATTTATCACGTCACCTGGTCTGGTTGCCAGCTATCATAGACTCTCTTTTAATTAAGACAGGAGTAGTACTATTGCTTGCCGAGACTCTGAGTGTACAACCAGCTTCCAGTTTCAAATGACTTTTTTGGATTTGTTTTGTTTTGTTTTCAAAATCTCACAGAAATGCACGAATTTAGTGACATTCAAGTCTGGTATCAAATATCAAATCTTTTTTTTTTTTTTTAAATACTTTTCAATTACTCATTTTTTTCTAAAGGCAGAAAAAAAAAAGTTTAATTTTATCCACGCCTCACAATTTTATATAGTCAAAATTAGGCTAAACCTGGGTAGATATGCAGTCTTATGCATGGAGTCATCTTTACAAGGGGCAAAACAAGCCCTGATCCATTTTAGAGGATATTGAAGAGTTTCAAAGCTTTGGCCAACAGAAGCAAAACTTCTCCTGAAGAAGCTAAAAGGCAGCAATGGGGGACAGACACCAACAGCAATGCTGAACCAAACTGCAGCAGAGCTGTGAGCTGCAGCTGGGGATGCCACAGGCAACAAGCTGCTCTCATACGGCCTGAGTTAAATTGGGTAGAGCCCAATCAACTTGTTCCTCCTCCTTTCCAGCAATGACTTATTCTGATGGCAGGGCAATGAAGTGGGCTGCAAAACCTAAGTGTGTGCTCCTCCCTATTCTAGCATTCTAGCAGGCAGTTTGTTTCTCCCTTCACATGATAGCACAGTCACATCCAATTCTTTAATCACACAAGGTTTCTGGGCAACGCAAGTTAACAATGAAGCAAGTTTAAATTATTTACTTTACCCCCACACACCCTGCGCTGACGCAAGCCACCCAACTGAGCAGAACATCAAGCCTTCTGCACCAAGGGCCTATCTGTCAAAACTGTAAATTTTCCAACCATGTTTCATCACAACCTCTCCCTGTACAACTCAGCTGCCTCTTGCCCTTTGGTCTCTCCTAGGTTCCCAGTTTGCCAACACACTCAACTTAGGTCCAGCTTCAACTGATGCAGCCTTCGCTGAAGTTTGAAGTCAGAGAACTCCCTGTTCTGGATGTGCAAAGCAGGATCCTTCAGGCACCATAATTCAATTCATCTTTTGTTATTAAAAAAGGGACATACTACCCTGGGTCAGCTGACAATTTTAACACACTTAGTACTTGCCACTACTCTTTCTTCTTAATCCAGCAACCCAAATCATTCACTTAAAGCAGCTGCAGTACCACTGTCCTCAAGTCACCCAGTGCCAAACCTCACACCATGAGCAAGCAGAGAGTTCGTGTAAATTTTAAGGAAAGTTGTCAAGTCACTTAAAATCAGACTTCCCCATTGAAAATGTCTGTGACAACCAGTTTTCTCATTTGTCTTTGTAATTCTAATGCTAAAAAACGGTTCCATCACATCAACGTTCAAAGTGGTACAACATGAATAATTGTTCTCATGTTAAGGCAAGATATTAACCTGGTCAGAGGGCAAAAATACAAGGGCAAAAACAAGTTGAAGCTAAAATACTTTTATTTCAATTCTCTGCTAAAAATAGATTTTGGAGGCAACTCCAGCTAGATAGGTGTAAGTTTAAATCATCCCTGAGTATCAAAAGAAAGATAATGAGTAGAGTAAGACAAAAGAAAAAATAAATTAGTATCACAGCTTGAGATTCAACTTAGGAAGGGAGAAAGAACGAGCGGTGGGAAAACACTCGAAGCACATACACTTACATAAGCAAAATATGACTTTACATTTCAAAAGAGTCAGCAAGGGAAGAGAAATCCTGAGCCACAAGTTTTCTTCCTCCATCTGCGATGCAAGATGCAACCCTGACCAAGTCTGTATCACAGCATTTCCCTAAAGGTTCAGTATCAAAGCCGTTTAAAATGATCCAAGGCAAGACTACCACAGTCCCCAAATTATAGCTTAACTATTTTCTAGTCTGACTTGGCCCTCAATTTACAACATTCAACTCTCACATGAAGGTGAGTATTCAAAACAAGGATTTCAATGGCTACTGTACAGGTTTGCAGCCTCGGCTTCTCCACTGGAAGCCCCTCTGCTAGTGACAAGCTCTCATTTTGGGTCAAAAACACCCGCCAAGAAAGACACAACTTATAACAATACTGGTTTTTTTTCCTTTTGTGTGTCTTGCACACATATAGCTAGTGGAAAATGAAACTGCAAAATCATCCCTCCTCCATCTTCCTCTCATTCACCAGTTTGCCTTGTCTTGAAGACTGATAAATACACAAACACACATATTTAATGACTAAAAACTAATTGCTACCAAATTGCTCCCTAATTATTGGACATTAAGGGAATTAAAAAAGCATTTCATAGACTTGGTGGGACATGCAGTATAATACTTAATGACTCTTTAATTTACTTCTGGTTATTTTTTTGCCTGGATGCCCAAGAATACACTTATTGTTTTCAGCCATATACACTGTATTTCACGTCTTTCCCACACAAACACAGTCCTGGTTTTGTGCAATATTTCCACATTATAATAACAAAAAACACCCAAACATCCCTTGGGAACTAGAATTCTTGTTTTCAGAGACTGGGATTTGTTTTGTTTTTCTTCCAAGGAGTCAATCTGCACCTTCCTCAATCTCTTACATGGTCTCCTGACCATATCTGAGTTCATAATGAGTTTAAACAGCCACGAACTGAAGCATCAAAAGTTCCACGGGAACTTAAAGAAAAATTTTTTGACAGTGAGGGTCACAGCCCTGGCACAGGCTGCCCAGAGAGGTTCTGGAGTCTCCTTCTCTGGAGATCTTCCAAACCTGATTGGACGCAGCCCTGTGCCACGTGCTCTGGGTGACCCTGCGTGTGCAGGGGGGTTGGACTCAATGATCTCCAAAGACCCCTTCCAACCTTAAGGATTCTATGATTCTATAATTCTACAATCTTGCTAAAAATCCTTCGGGCTGCCCCTTGAGGTGCCTCTGAAACCCCGGTCAGCCATAAGCAACCTGCCTCTGGGAGAAATGAGGGTGAAAGGATGCAAGTGGCTCATGAAGATCTGCTCAGAGAGGAGAATTCATGCTCAGCAAGCAGCTTTCAGCAACGCGGTTGATATCCTTAAACTTTTTATGTGAGTTTCACAGGCAGTTACAGTACAAAGATATGAGTTGTTAAATGTAATACTATGCCTTTTTGCAGTTTTTGTGAAATCTACTGCCAGATAAAAGAGGTCCAGTTCCGCATTCCCCTTGAATCCAACTGCTAGACACTTGGCAGAAGGTACCCATATGTGCAGGCTGGCTGGCCAGTGCTGCTGATAGGCAGCATTTTGTCATTTATTGAGTGACCATGTCAGTGGAACAAGGATGAGCTAGGGCTGGTGCTGGGAGTCCAGGGAAATATAATAACTCAAATTTATAGGAAATTAGGCATTGTTTTTACTGCTCTTGGAAGAACTTTTGCGGGGGCTTGCTATGGATGCTGCTCTTTATTAAAATACTTTAAGGTAGGTATGCTGTACGCTGAGCAGGGAATGCAAGGATAATTTTCTTTCTTTGTTGCATTCATTTCATCAGTTATTTTTGAAGACCAAACAAGCTGATTTTAGAAGGGTCTTCATTTGCTTGGAGTTTAAAGAGAGAAGGATATCTACAGTGTTGCATCATGGCACATTCAAAGAAGATGCTGCTGGTAAGCTACGACTTAATATCCTCCTCCAGACGGAGGCAGTGACGGTGTGGTGGTGCTGTAGGTACCAGCTCCTCACGTGCTAGTGGATTCCATTCTGCTTGGGACTGGTCTCTGGCATCCTTGCTTGACACTATCCTTTCAAACAGGGATGTTTCTTTGGATTAACAACTTTATATTTCAATGTACAATTCATATTTTTAAGGAAAACATCATCTACTACTTGTTTTCAAAGTCTTTTAATTAAAGTATGTATCCTGAATTACTGCATTGTCAGTTTGATCTATTTATAAGGCAAAGATAAATTGAGCTAATATTCTTCTTTTGCAGGTTTTTTTAAGCTCTTACCTACACAGTCTTGGAATAGCTTAGCCATTCCTAAATATCTATTTTAGCTAATACAAGCTAATGTAAATAATACCTATTAAATCTGTAGCAATTGGAATTTAGTTATTAGCCTACGATTTGTTGGGGAGCAGGAGAAGTAGGGAACCCTTCTTATGGAGCACCCTCCATAAGAAACAATGATGAACGACTGGAGTAAGAGCTTATCTAGAGAACAGAGAATACACAGAGATCTTGCTGATTAAAATCAACTGTGGATAACCTGTTGTTTTCAGTAGAAAGCCTGGTAGTTGGCCTTTGAAGATTTTGTACTTGGTTTTGTCTTGTGTTTACGGATTTTTACTAAAACAAAATGTTTTGATTGTTGGGAGGTAGAAAGGAAAGATACATGTTTGTTATAAATTGTCTGAAGTGAATTATAGTTTAATCTTGTTTCATAAAACTTTAACAGAAGAAATGCTTTTCTATTTTTTTCTCTTGTTTGGATTCCATTCATAACAATAGAGGTAAAATTTAACGCAATTTTAGAGAGATTTCTTTCCAATTTATAGTATTTTCAGGTCAGTGTGTATATGTTAGTTTTACATCTCTTCAGCAAGCAGTTCATAATGAAGGACAACATCGGTAGGAATGCAGTAGTTAAAATATAAGTGGAAAACTCATACATCAGTTATACTGGTGTATGCTAAATGCATTGTTGTTAATTTGATGCAAGCACAGTATATATTAATGAAAGTATTAGGTACTCTGGGAGTTTCATAAACCCAGGATTTTGTTACAGACTTACCTAGGAAAAAAAAGATCTGTTTTGCCTTCATTAACCTTGTTTCTTGTTCTTGTCCTAGACTGCACATCAGACTTAAACTGCATTTCTTACAAAATATTACTAACAGTTTTTGCTCTCAACAGAGTCTTCTGAATTGACAGGGCTCTGTATAAATGTCTGTTTTTGTTGTAATTTCAATTTAAAATATTTTATTGATGCAAAAACACAAAAATAATTTTCAGATGGCTTTACTGCTCTGACTACAGGTTGACTTTTTGTAATAATCATGCCATATTGCAGAAAAGTGTTAAATTATGTAACACTGTCACTAAATTTTCAAAATATTGAACATACAAAATCATGACCATTAGTTTGAGTTGTTTCTTTCCTTCCAAATACTCTAAACATTTCAAAATTTTTGTGAAGTGTGGTAAGTTTTTCCCCAGAAGAATAGAGCTGATTTTATTGATAAATCTGATATATTTGCGCAAAAGAGAAAACAACCACCTGATAAGAGAATGAATTAAAATATGAAGTTGCCAAGTAATTTGGAAATTAAGAATGACATATTTTATAAATGATGAAACCTGTAAGTTTTGCAGGTGCCTTTTGAAAAAAAAAGAGGTTAATAAAAACTGTCTGGAATTAATTCAAATAAGAAAACCCTAGTGGCTCACGTAAACTGGTACCAGTACTGAAAAACAGCACTGTGTTATTTATAATAGAGATATCTATTTGATGTAATTGCAGATGAAAATTTCTTGAAGACTTGGATATTTCAATGAATTAAAATATCTGAATGAAAGTGGGGCTGGACTAGAGAAAGGGGCTTTTCAACCTTGACCATTCTGCAATCCTATGATTTTACTGTAGAGGTTAAAATGTGCAGTTTGTTTAGATGTCTTCTGTTCAGAAAACAGAATACTATGTTTAACTACTCATTTAACAATTTCTTCTCAGTATTTCACTAGTTTTATACCACCACAGTTCTGACAATCTGTATTGCTAGTACTCTCACATGTACCAATTCTCATTTATCCTTAACTTATTTAGCATGTAAGGTTAGTGAAATCAAAGGGCCTTTGTCTACTAAATTCAGTCGCTATTCACCGTGTGTAAGTTAATTCTCCATATGAATCTATATGTTTTCAATTCAAACATTTATTTGTTTAATCATACTGTACAGACCTACAGTGAAGGAAAATAAGCACATATAGTGCCAGATTTACTACATTACTCGTCTGAAACATCTTTCTGATTTCTTCCATTGATTGTAATATGGGATAATACAGAAGGATAATTTTACACATTTCAGAATCACAGTAAGAATGATTTATAACTATTCACTAAGAGTCCCAGGGAATCAGAAAAAGGAGAGGAGAGGAGAGGAGAGGAGAGGAGAGGAAACATGAGGAAAGTGTTAAATGATAACATCAAATGTTACATGACCTGACATCAAATGAGACATTTATATTTAGAATATAGACAGAGTTCTGCTTGCATTTTTGCTTCTACCTCTATCAGATGCATCTTGTTTTGGAAGGAATACCTGTACAAAAGGATAGTGAACTAAAGAAATTTGCAGTAAGATATATATAAAAAAACCCTTAATTAATGATAGAGCCAAAAGCACAATTGTCGAAGTATTGCTGCCCATAGTAGTAGCTCTTGAGAAGGAAATAGGGATAAGTGTTAACTATCAAAAAGTCAGTTTTATTGATGTATGTGGTATCAAAACTACTGCTCTCATAGCCTGCTGTAGTCAATGCAGCTGTCTTGGCAAATTGTTTTATTCTAAGTTTGGTTCAAGTGAACTTGTGATTCCAAATGCAAAGGTAGATGTCATGGTATGAAGAGATTGTTTGAGGCAATCCTGTAATATAACCTAGTGCAGAAGTATGTAAGTGTTCCTTTCAAAAAAAAAAAGTTTATAAATCATTTTTACTATCTTCTTCACCTACTTTAGATGCTCCAGTGTATCTGGCAGCTGCTTAGACTTCTCATCAGGTTGAATTAAGTAGCCAGTAAAGGATACCAAAATATACCTATTTATGGATCATGAGATCCAAATTTTGAAATTTCACATTTAAGATCATGGCGTGCTGTGAAACATTGCTACTATATTCAAAAAGTTGCTTTTAGTCCATTTCAGATCATGGATGTTTTAAGTGGAAAGTTACTTTCTTCGTTACATTGATCATCCCTGTGCTTCGTAGTTTCTGTGTTTGCTTAAAAATAGTATAAGGTCTCCCCCTGCTGGATATAAGCAACACAAACTGTCTGAACGCATAATGCAGTTATGTTTCCATATTCCTGTAATTTCATTGTAAAAGATGCACAGGAATGTAAGTTCTCAAATAGCTATTATTACTTTGTAGACATATGTTCAGTTCCATTGCAGTCTCACTAGAGATATCTCTTCAAGAGGTCCGTACAGCCACACCATTCAGGCTGTTCTCAAAGCACATTTCCATGTTGGAAGAACATTTGGGAGCACATTTCCATGTTGGAAGAACACTTCCATGTTGGTGACAGGTGACTGCATGTCAGAAATTGCAGCTGAGCATTAGCGGCTTTCAGATTCCGGTGGGGAAAAACCACTGGCCACCTGAGTGTGAGGCAAGTCCTTTTCCCCGTGCTAGGACTGTCATTGATGATATTGCAATACAGTGGGGAGACAAAGAGATTAGGTCTTGTAAATATAAATGAGGCAGGAAGTTGTTAACATGGGAAAGCTAAGTCCTGTGAAGCACAAAATATGTGACCTTCTAGGAGTTCTTTAGCAAGGGAAGGCAGCTCTTTGTCAGCAATCTCGATGTTCCCCACATTAACCTGTAATGTCTTCTTCTGGAGGAAAAAAAGAGGTGTAAAAGTCTACTTGATTTCTCTCTTTGCCAGGATCGCCAAATATTCCCTTGCCTAGGATCCTAGGATGCCTTGTATTCCCTGAGAAGACTATGAAGGATGAGAACGAATGAAAGAGGAATTTGAAAGAAATTAGAAGTACATAGCTGAATTTTATGTTCACTTTTTCATTTTTAATTTGAAAATTGCCATGTAGGGGCATCGGTCCTACTAAGGAATTGATGTTGCCACTTTTGTAGTTTAGAGGCATGTCCTCCATCTGAAACAGTGCCAAAAACACAGCCAGATATATGAAAACATATGCAGGGACAGATGTCACGCAGAATTTAATGACAAATAATAGGAAATGGGGCTCATGACCCATAGATGTAGTAGATGCCTATTGATACATGTAGATGCTGACACCAAATGTAGGTATGCTTAATTCTGCCTATTGATACTGATATTGATACTGTTGTGAGGTATGGAAATCAAAAGACATCTATGCCTCCCAATATCAAAATATCTCAATATTGCCAGGTCCCTATGCAGGCCAGTAGCAACATCAGGCTCGGTACTGATGGCAAAAGAGGCCTGTCACAATAAAAAGGTATCAATACCTAACAAAAGGAATGGCTATCAATTGGTTTTGAGGTCTCAAGACATATCAATACTGAACTGGGTCTTAGAGGCCCATACACCTAGATTTCTGTCAAGATGAAAAGCTATCAGTGCTGATGGAGACATATCAATAGCGAGATGGCTCAGTGGGTATCGACAGTATCAACAGGTATCACTAGTAATCAGTGCCTCCCGATATGGACAGTTGCCACTATTGGCAGGCCTCAATGCAGGCCAGGAGTAAATCCAGGCTCAGGGAGGGTTACTAGGCCTTTCTGCCCCCGCAGCAGGAGGAGAGGGCTGAGGACCGTCAAGACCCTGGAGCACTTGTGTCATCCTATGCGTGACTGTTGTGTGGGGCATCTGAGTAGACAGATCCACTAAGGAAGGCATTGCTTTTTAATGAGAAAAACAACAAGGTGCTGTCCTCCAAAGAGCAGGATTAGCATCCAAGACTAAAGACTGGATATTCTACAGAGAAGGATTTTGGAGTCCTGGTTGACATGAAGTTAACCATGAGGCAGCAGTGCCCTCGTGGCCAAGAAGGCCAATGGGATCCTGGCTGCATCAGGAGGACGTTGCCAGCAGGTCAAGGGAGGGGATCCTGCCCCTCTGCTCAGCTCTGGTGAGGCCGCACCTGGAGTATTAGGGGAAGTTCTGGGCTCCCCAGTATAAGAGGGACGTGAAGGTTCTAGAGAGGGTCCGGCACAGAGCAACAAAGATGAGTAAGGGACAAGAGCATCTATTTTATGAGGAAAGACTAAGCAAGCTGGGCCTGTTTAGCCTGGAGAAGAGAAGACTGAGAAGAGATCTGATCAACAGGTACCTGAGGGGAGAATGTAAAGAGCATGGGGCCAAACTCTTCTCGGTGGTGGCTAGTGAAAGAACAAGGGGTAATGGGTACAAACTGAAACCCAGGCAGTTCCATCTGCATGTGAGGAGGAACTTCTTCACTGCGAGGGTGACAGAGCCCTGGAACAGGCTGCCCAGGGAAGCTGTGGAGTCTTTTTCTCTGGAGATCTCCCAAACCCACCTGGATGTGACCATGTGCCTCGTGCTCTAGGTGTCCCTGCTGGAGCAGGGTGGGTTGGACTAGATGATCTCCAGAGGTTCCTTCCAATCTCAACCATTCTGTGATTCCGTGATTCTGTGAAACTTGGTGTGCAATGTTGGTCCTTCGATGTAAGGGAAGATGTAATAAGAACAAGTGTCTCCTGATGGCACTGAAATTAAATGCAGGAGTTTCTGGATATTTGGAAAGAGTCTTACTTTTCAAACCTTTTGGGGAAGATGAAACTTTGATGACATTCAAGTCTTTAAGGATCAAGCCCTTTTTTCCCAGAACCGTGGGACTTGCCCCTTGACTAAGGATCCCCACTGATCTTTGATCAGTTGGCCCAAGGCATTCAAGCTTCCACACCACTATGGAGAAATGCAGGATTTGCTCCATGCTGGATTAGATGGGCCAGGTGCCAGAGGGTGACCAGAGGACATGCAGGTCTAAGGAACTCATCCTCGTCCTGGTCTGGATTATTTGCTTATGTGTCTTTGATGGTCTGAAGGCTGGATATGCTTGAAGAGCTTGAGAACACACTATATTAAGACCATCAGCATTTCACCCACCATAAATGGGAAAGGATTGGGATGTGGGAAATGTACAGCCAGTCTTGACAGGTTCATACTTGACTAGACTCTGTATATTTTTCTGCCGAAATCTGTTCTCTGTACATAAAGTTATCTGAAGCTATTATACAGTTGTAATTTTCTTCCAGGAGCTCCGCAATCTTCTCATAGCTTTGTAGAAGAATGACGTTACTAGAAGACATGTGTATTTTGCTCGCTTCCAACTAAAAAAAGCATCAGCACATCATGGAAATAGGTAGTGAAAAGACAGCTCTGTGTTGATGCTGCTCATTTCTATTTGTGTGTAATTTATAATGAGAGCTAGGAAGGGTAGTACATTTCTCAGGCTACTAGAAACAAAAGAACTGTATGACATCTAGCCTGAAATCTGTTCCAGTTGGGAAGCAAAAATGTCTAAGTTCAGTGAAAAAAGAACAAATCATTTCCAGACTTGCGTGATTTGCAAAGCTGCTTGTTCATTGCACAGTCTCCAGCCCTGGTGACAGAGATTGAATTTCCCCTTCACAGCCTCTTCCACTCCAGAGCAGCCTCTAACATCTTGAAGTGATCAGCAGCTAAGAAAGGGCACATGTCACTGGAGGCCCAGATTAAAGGGGAGAAGAAAAAATGCATTGCAGCTGCTGCAAGAAGGCTAAACATCTTGGACGGTGTTAAAGTCTTCCCTGCAAACTCAGCAGTGTTCGTTTTCCTATGTATTTTCAGTGAATTCCCCATGGATTTAATGTCACTCAAGAATAAGGAGGAGACCAAAGAAGAGGAATTTGTCCTGATGTCTTTTCAGGATGGCTCTTGGAAATCAAAATATGAGGCTGTCATTTGGGGGTCCTCCTTCATCTGGGTAGGCTTCCCATTGCTCCTGACTTGGTGTTATTTGGGAAGAAGGCGACAGAAGAGCTGTTGTGGGAATGGAGTGAAAACTCCATGGAGTGGAGGGTCCCTCCCTTAGGGACCACATCATGTAACTGACCCTGCTAACATGTATTTCAATTAGGGAGGGGAAAAGGAGGCAATTTTTACAAAAGAAAAAAGACAAACAAACAAAGAAAACACACGTGCAACTAAAGAGGATTTTAACAGCTCTTAAAAATCCCTTAATATGGGCCACTTATTTGCAGTAGGTTGGTTTCTACCAGCACTGGTGCAAACTGGTGTCTGGTGCTGGTGTCTGTAGCTCAGTAAGATTTCGGTTCCTTTGGGCACAACTTGACATGAATATGACAGCTAGGGCATGAAGGCAGAGGAACCAGGAGGGACCAGAAGAAACAGTCTCACACTGAGACCATGATACAAAAGGGAAGCAGCCAACCAGCCAGCAAGGGCTGCCCTGGGAATAAGTCTGACCACTTCTGTAGTCTGATTCCTACAGGTGTCATGGGAAGACAGCAGAGCACCTGCATTAAATGTTTGTTCAGAATGATCTGGGTTTTCTCAGGCCGTTTCTGAGACCAGAGCTCTGGGCAATTAATTGCTTTAGATTAGATGGCCTTATCTTCAAGGTCAGGAGAAGATGAAGCATTTCCATGTTCCAGAGCCCACAGTCAACATTTGCCAGGAAGCTGCACTTAAGCAGGGAAAGATTGGGATCCCAAAGTAACTGTGTTGTCAAACTCACAAGACCTCCAATATCATCTCTTGTTCTAACTGTCTCCAGTGGCCCTTCCTTTTAGGGCTGGGAAGCAGCCAACAGTCTCTGAAAAACACCTCACAGCCCTTCCTGGGAAGTGGAAGAGGAAAATAAACAACTGCTATCAAAGGGACTGAATTAAAGGGAGAATTTTTGTTCATCAGAGAAGAAAAGCAAAGCTGACTGACTTGTCTGAGTGCCCAGATATATTTCTGAACCAGCTGAACCAGTTGTGCTTGCAGCTCTCCAGGTAATAGAGTACAGCACAGACCACACTGGTGAGTACGGTCTCCAAAGAAGGGGAGGGTGTCTATAAACCTAGTTTATAGACAGAAACCTGGTTTCTGAGTCTCTGTTTCACCAATACAAAGACTGGCTTGTCTACATGACATGTCCAGGACTTACTGAAAAGGGGCCAGTGTCCTTTGAGTCTTAATTTGTTACTGTGTTTGTATAAATATGCACAGAAATGAACACATACACACATGCAGAGTCCTGCTTGTGGGTGCAAAGATGCAGATCTTTATCATCATAGGCCTCCTGCTGCTTCATCCCCACTTGGTAACATCAACAGTTCCATGGGGCTTACCAGGTTGCTTCTAATCTGTAGCTCAGCAAATATTATATGAGTTTTCCCAAGTGCCCGGGAATGTAGCGGTGCCAGAATTTGATGTTTCAGTCTTAGTGAAATTTCATTTCACAGCATTGACAGCACTTCTTCCCAAGACCATTCAGAGACTTTGGAATCAATGTGCCATGTATGAAACCAGATCATTTAGCAGAAATGCAACTCATAGTAATTGGGTTATGAGATGTTATCTGCTTTTACCACTTACTATTTCTGTATTTTCATTTTCCTTTTGTTAAATCTCTTCTTTCCTTTTTTTTTATTCTGCTTCCTCTTATGTGAGTTCTTTCTGTTTTGTTTTGTTTTCTATTTACAGGAACTTCTGTTCTTTTAAATAGCAAGCTATTTTAGTGATGTATTTTTAGCTCAAGGTAGATACCTAGTTTGTGTTAAATATTGTATCCTAGTCACAGGATGCAGCTCTTGAGCAAATTACATGGTGAAAACTAAATGTTTCACCATATTTTCCTGCTACTAAAACAGTCATTTTTTTTTGTGTGTGTGCTTTCTTCGGGCACATTGTGTATGCTGTGTCTCTTAACTGTGCACATTCTGTCCCTTGTTTGGGTTTCTTCTGATGATAATTTCTCCTGCTCTGCAGATAGCTTTGCAAAAGCAGAAGCCCTCTCCAAAGGCTGGATGCTGGCTAAAGCTTTCTTAGCTTTGAGTCCTGTACATTCTTCCATGCCCACCAAGTTGCTGTTTGTATTTCACATGTGTATTGCTGCAAACACCCCCATGTGCCTCCATATGGAAATTGGGTTCTTTACTCTGGAGATCCAGGCTACCATTTCTTCTGGCTCTCTTCGTGCCAGAAGTCATGACACAATTTGAAAGCACATTGCAGGCTGGTGAACTCTTACCACTTCTGCTCAGCCTGGTTTTCCCCAGCAGGCTGCTCGGTTCTGAGAAAATGATTCTCGTTATTGTCATGACTTGAACTAAGGATTCTGAAAACCACTTGTTTGACCTGCAGTCTCAAACTACACTTCCTCAGCTTCTCCTGCTTTTGATTTCTCATGTCAAACTGATATCTTCCAGTTTTGCTCTTTCTCTTTTTATTGTTGCCTGTTAAACAAATGCAGCACCCATGAGTCTGTAATTGAAAAATAAATAAATGACTGTGCCTTTCTCAGTCCTTTTACACTTCATACAAGTGCTAAGGAAAAGAAAAAACTCTTCTCTGCTCCACCACTTTGATATGAATGGAGCTTCTGTAGCCATGTGGCCACTCTCACCCTCTTGTTTCGGTGTGCTATTATAAATAGTAATAATGAGTAGTAATATATAAATAGTAATAAATAATTATAAAGTTAAAGAGAGGAGCTCATATTTATAAAGAGAGGAGTTCATATTACAACGTACAAATGATTGAAAATGCAACAGGCTGGACTTGTTTCCTCTGGGCATGCTGGCTTGGTACGGAGGGCTCCTTGTATTTGTTACAGTGCTCACAGGATGGTGATGACTTGTTCTTAGCAGAATATATATAATCTGATTTTGCCTACTAGATTTTGGCAGCCAAGTGCATGCCAAATCCCAGAGAACTATTTCTGCATCTTGTACAGGGACACAGCAATGAAGGCAGAACTCGGTTGTTGGGTTTTTTTCCGCTTGGTGTTGGAAATGAAAACGCTCTAGTTACACAGAGGTGACATCTGGTTATTTCTAAATGCAGGCAAGCGCACCAATCCTTTGGAGCATGGGAAAACCATCCATTCTCATACAAAAAGCCACGCTAACAGCCTGACACCTAGTGCTGGTGGACAGAGGTGCAGCTGTGAAGCTTCCAGCATCCTCAGCCTTCGCTTTTCCAGAAGTTACAAGCTGCCTGTGCACGGATTCAGGAGTGACTGTGGATAATGCAGCCCCTTTGGCACCCCAGGGCAGAGAACAGCTACCCCAGACACACACCAGGGCTGTATGAGGGGCTGGCTTTTCAGCTGGCGTAAGTCAGGGGAGCTCTGACTTCCCTGGAGCTGTGCTGATCACACAAGCATCTGGAATTTGGGAATGGGACTGCACAACCTGCCTGTTGATGCCTGCAGGGTAGCAGGGCTCTGGAAGGGCCTGTCAGCCCTTTGCATAGGTTTGTACAGGTATGTTATAGGTATGTTGCATTTTGTCTTTAAAGTCCCATCCCTCCCTTCTTGGGGAGCACTCAGGTTAACAGGGATACTTCAACTCCGCGTATCCATCACTGTAGTTTATCTTGGCTCTCTCTGCCCTGGAAAACACCCCCTTGCTCCTATCCTGTGTCCTGTGCCACAGCCAGCCACGAGCTGGACCCCCTCATGAGCCACAGCTGCTTCTTCAAGAAGGTATTAGAAGCCATCGGGGGTTCCAGACAACCCAGTTTCCCTATTTTTAAACGATTTGCTGTTGATGGATGAAGGGCTTATGCTGAGAGGAAAGTGCCTTAATTAGGCACTTAATTAGTGCCTCTGGCCAGCCTGCAGTGCACACACGCCGCAGGGCGATCTCTAGGGCCCTCAAGCACAGAGGCACCTCCAAGGCCACCAGGAACCCCTCACGCTCGGCTCGCTGGGCGCGAACTCGCGCCGTGCGGAGCGAGGCCCCCCCTTTCCCCCGGGAATAGGCAGGTCCCGGGCAAGGCCCGCCCGCCATTTCCCTGCCGGCCCCCTGCGCGTCGTCATGGCGGCGCCGCGCGGGCTGGCGGGAGCGCCAAGATGGCTGCGGCTGCGTGAGGGGAGCCGCTGCCATCGCCGCCGCCGCCGGAGCCGCCTCGGCCCTGCCAGGGCCACTGCCGGCGCGGGGGCCGCGCGCCTCGTCGCCGCTGCGGGGATAATGTTGATATCGGGCCCCCATGTCGGGCAAGCGTGACGAGAGGGCGACGATGATTGCGGCGGGCGACCTGCAGGAGTTCGCGCCTTGCGGCCGCCAGCACTGCGAGCGCCACCCGCACGCGCTGAGCCTGCAGCTGCGGCGCCTGCAGCCCGCCTCCGAGCTCGGCGCCTCCGACGGCGCCGCCGGCCTCGTGGGCTCCCTGCAGGAGGTCACCATCCACGAGAAGCGCAGGGT
>JAVCKT010055187.1:0-16494 GCA_032273925.1 Rhynchotus rufescens
TATCAAAATTATTTCTTTTATTTCCTTGGCTCCACACACCACCTTTGTTTTATCGTCCAAGCATAAAGATGAAATTAACAGAGTCCTGATCTTGAATAGAGGGAAATTTTAGGAGTCTGCATGTATAGCTCCTTTGCACTTAGATACCTGAAAAAAAAAATCACTTCAGAAAACCAGATTCTCCATTTGAATTTGTACAATAAAAAGTCTAATAAAAAAACCCATGCCAGCTCATGACAATATCAATAGCTTAACTTCTTCCATCGTCTGGATTATGTACAATTTCTTTGAAAGTAAGATCTCACAGGAGCACTTTGGAAATTAAGTTAATGCTGGGACCTTTCTAGAAGAATCTGTTGGCAATAAAGGTAATAATTATTGGCAGTTTTCTGAATGGGTAAACATGGAATGATGCAAAGAGCACCAGCTCTTTGCAAAGAGCAAAGCAAATGAATTTTAGAAAGGAAATCCTCCGTAGATTCACTTCAGCAACTAAAGAGGTCTAATTGCAAAGATGTGCCAACTGTGATAAACAGAAACATTTTGGCTTTGAAATGTGAAATTTGTTGTATTTTATTTTTGACAACAGTAAAGAAGAAGGGAATTAATTAAGCTGTAAGGGACCTCTGGAGATTATCTAGTTTGGAGCATGAGTTTCTTTGAAGTTAGATCACATTGCTTGGGGCTTTGTCCAGCTCAGTTTTGAAAATCTCCAAAGATGGAGGTTCTCCAATGTCTTTGAGCAACCTGTTCCTGTTACGTGAGCACATAAACTGTCTCAATCCAAACACTTTTGTCTTTACATGAAATCAATATTTCTTTGTTCTAGGGGTCCAAAACCTGGGACCAGGTTTTCTACTGTGTCTCGTATTTCATGTGCTGGCTTTTTGCATTCTGTTTTAGGAGAAAATCCTATTTGATCAAAGCTAATCTCTAGCCTGAGTCTCCACTGGTTCTGTACCACAGATAGAAATAGGCTTCATAGATTTAAGTGAATAACTTAAAAAATAGGTTTCCAATACTTTCGCCAGTTAAAATATTAATATTTTCCCTAGGAGAGTACATGAATCATCTGCACAACTGAACAGAGGCAGCACAAAAAAAAAAAAGAAATATGCACTTTAGCTCTCACTGTAGAAAGGGCTGCAGGTTGGGAAAAAATAAAAAACTTAGCTAGTAATACAAAAAAAATAGGTGCATAGGCTAAAAAAATTACCAGGAACCCTAATGAGAAGAGGAAATAATTAGCAAGCAAACAGAGCATCTGGTGGACAAGATGATGGAAAAGAGTAGTCTGACAAACATATATAAAAATGTATTTTTATACATATATACTATGTACAGTATATGCAGGGAACTAGTAAAGTGGTATTTGACAAAAAGAGAAAAACATCAAAATCTGTAACTCAGTATATCCACATTTTCCTTTGGTTATCCATAACACAACGTGAACCTCTTAGTGGTTAGGAGCAATACACATCACTGCAATAAAAAGAAAAATACTGATGATGCATTATTTCATTCTTAAGCAGAATATTCATAAGGAATCAGAAAGAAAAAACAGCAAATCGTAAAAAAAAAAGTTAGAAGTCCTGCATTTCTTCTTCTTTTACTTTGCTGTTCAGTTTTAATAGCCATTGAATCACTTAATCATAAACAGAGAATATCCTTCTATTTCGTAACTCAAAATGGATCAATACACATAACAAGAGAATGAATAGATCATTCGTTCTCAAAACTCTTCTTAGAAATTGAGGAGACAGTTAATTAATGTTGGCCACAGCAAGTTGAGGAAAATATCCATACAATGCCAGTAAAATGAAATATTACATTTATACAATTGCAGCTAATGCACTGCTTTGCAACCCCAAGCTGTATACAGGGAGTAATGGAAGAGAATTCACTATTAACGCATCCCTAACTGTAGAGAAGTCACAATTTTCACAATATGCTGGCTTAAAAATATATACAATTTTTAAAAACAAAAACAAAAAAATTAGAGGTCTCTAAGTGTCACAACAGGTTTAATTAACAGTTTTTTTTTTGTCAAGATTTCAAGTTCCATTTGCTTGAAAGACTGTTTTCCACCTTATTTTGGGAAGTAAGTTATGTTTTTCCCATACCTAATTAGCTTAGACCTTGATTGCCTCCATCTAAAAAGAAGAAAACAAGCTGTTAATTAAACTCTGTAGTCCAAAGTATTGGGAACATCGATACTTTTATTGCAATTTTCATTTTCTATGCATTTTGGAGGTTGAACAAGCTTCATATCCATTAATGTGGGAACAACATGTTGACTACTTGTTATGATATTATGAAAATAAATGGAAGTTTCCAGATCCAGGAAAAGTCTTGCTTAAAGTAGATTTCCCTGTTGATCCACTATGCCTCTCAAAGAATTAAATAAACTACCAGTTTGACAGATCATATTCTCCAGTGAGTATATTTTAAAAGAAAAGATGAAAGTAGAATCTGGAGATCAATAAATTATTTTCCTTAATATACAGAGATACAGGGAAGAAAAAGATGGACCCTGTGGGGTCATGCTACAGCACATTGAAACTGGCGCAAGCATTGATATAAATCTGCCATTTTCCTGCTTGCTTTCTACGAGAAATACCTAACATTGTGAAATGGAAGAAGTAGCAAAGAAGTTTATGCCGATGTATGCGAATTTTAAACAAATTTGTTCTAGCTGCGTAGGCCCGTCATCTCCCTCCCTTCTGAATGCAATTATATATTTTCCTTTGAATGCCTTTATGCTGAACTAGCTATGAAAAAAAGTAAACAAACAGAGAGACAAAAAAAAAAAATTATTTTCCCATGACTGTCTTGATGAGGCATGGAGTCTCTCTATACCTGTGCCTGTTCAGCCCCCAGCTGAAAGCCCCAGTGACAGTGGACCATATGTCTGCTAAGGAAATGAACAAATTAGTTATTTGTGGTAGCGTTGTGCTGGGTGCAGAACATTTTTTCTAGTGCTGAGAGCCTGTAGTTATGATTTCCATCCATATAAATAAGTAATAACATCTTGCTCTTGAATATTTCAGGTTTGCAACTTATATTGTATTCCTTTCAAGCTTGCTGATTAGCAGTGAGCTAAAACTACTGGTGGTGAGATCTTTGGTTCGGGTGCCATAGCTGCAGATTAATATTCACATAACAATGTCATCGTGAAGTGTTCTTATTAGTCAATGTATAAGGGCTAAAGAGACTGTTTCAGTGCGACACAGCTGCTGCACTATCCTTAGCTGGTTGGAAATCAAACACAGGGGATATCACAGCTTCTGAGAGTCCCACCATGGAACCATGTGTCTTGACAGCACTTCCTGAGCTCTACCATAGACCCTGCCCTTCTCCAGAGTGGAGTTATACTGGTAAAATGAGTATTAAATTAATAAAAATAATAGCAATCACATTAGTAACAATACAGAGTTCCTAGAGGAGAATAGCTCATCCATTACAAACAGATTATTGCCAAAAGTCTTATTGGAAGATAGATCTCCTTTTACTGCCATATTCAGATGTCCCTCACTTTATGTGGCAGAAATGGGCTTGCAAGAAAGTGGCTGGAAGGCTGAAGACTGTGTGAGGACGTGAAGATAAATTAGTGATACTCAAATAAGATAGGTCAAGAGCTGATATTGGAAAGAAAATAAGTATAAACCTGAAGCAGCTGAAGATTGGGATGTGTGAGAAAATGAATAGAAGGAAGCAAGGAGATGGAATTTAATGAAGATGTCATAAATCTTTATGGCAATTGTCATTCCTGTTTGATAAATATAGCTTCAGAGGTTATGGAGCAAACTGGTACCAGATGAAGAAATCAAGTGGTGTGATTGCAAAGATTAATTTCAAATCATGTATATCTTATGGCAGGTATTTCTCAGCCCGGATGACAATGTATCCTCTTACTGTTGATGAAAAGAAAAGAAAAAAGAATATTGTCCGTGATTCCTAGTTTTACTGAGTAATAAAACACAGCTTTCTGGAACAGACTCATGGACCTACCTTCCTCAGATTATCTAGCTGACTGTGAAGAGGTGCAACATATTGAAAGTAATTGTCATTACTCACCACCTTATCTTGTGCAACTATGAAAATGAAGTCATACTCTGAGCTTTTTCAGAATAATGGGGAACAAAAAAGCAGCAGATGTTCCAGCACATAGCTCCGTGCCCTCTCGGTGTGTGGTATCCTGCATGATGATGGCACCTAAAAGATTTCCAAACCCTATTGGGCAGAAGTGTGTGATGTGTAGGATAAAAGAAATTCATATATCATTAAAAAAAAAAAAAGGAATGAGTGGGCTGCTAGTGAATAAGAGCTGTACACACAAGCACAGAATGACCTTTTCTTGCTCTGCCATTAGTTAGTATTACTAATATCCAGCTGGCTCTTCCCTAATTCCACTCTCTGCTAAGTTCTGCACACTGTGAAATGCACATAGCACAGGAGGTCTGAGCTCAGAAAAATGATGACCCTTTCAGGCTGTTTTTCTGCTGCAGAAAGCTATTGCTTTTTTATTATTATTTCTTTTAACAATTTGAAGGCATCAAACATACACATAAATAAAATATTATGAATGCTTTTTTTGTTTGTATAACATCTTCTAGGACTTGCCTCAGAACTTTTCTTTGTTGTCCAGCTTTATTTTTTGAACTTGTTTTCTGACTTTAAAAGAGGTTTTGAGATGGAAGATGAATTTTTTTTTTCTTTTAACTGTAAAGCTCAACACAGACCATCAGCATCAAACATCAATACACAAAAAACATAGTCTATCTTTTCCAGTAATATCTATATTAAAAATCTCCTTAAAAAAAAAAGAATGAAGTGGCACTTATTTATATGCTGAAAAGATTCTTAATTGGATACCATCCAAGAGACAGGTACATTCACAGAGCTGTGTCCTCCAAGAACTAAGCTTGGTAGTATTAATTATGTCATGAATTCCCTTCTTCCTTTAAATATTATCAGGAGAAACAAAGAAGAAAACTTTGGCATCATTAGTGAAGTGTTTCTACTCCTTCATGTAATACATAACATATATTAGCTCATAGTACTTCATTCTGTCTCCAAAATGGGAATTTCATGCAAGAAAAACAGAAAACTGTCTGGGTTTTTCTCTTCACATGGCATTAAATAGAAAACAAAACACAATGACTGCACAATTGCATTAGATTGTGATGGTCTTTGTTATATTTTTTAAATCAGAAGAAAAGCAAACACAAAACAAGCCCAATTTTATACCCCCCTCATATATATATATTTAAATCATAATACCACAAGTAATACAACAGGGGACTTTTTTGGTGCTCCATGATCTAAACCAGTTCTACTGTGCCCCCTCACACCTAGGAATTAAAAAAATGGCTAGTAAATTTCTCACTTAACTAGGAAATTCCTCATTTTTTGCAGGTTTATGGCAGACCATTGGTGACTTAATATGACAGATGTGCCAAGGAGTCAAGGAATGCTAAAATAAAATTCTTTTATTCCTCGAGCACAGATATGGAGGCAAGATGCAAAGGATTCATCGGATATCAGCAAGAACAATAATGACTAGTGATGTCTATTACTGACGTGTATTTAAAGGCTTCTTTTTCAATGTATTATTGTACCATGGGCATGTTTTATACAGGTGAAAATGGGGAGTCACATAGAAAACTTTCAACTCATGGGCTTCTCATTCTTAAGCAGTCATTTTCTGCCACATCACAAATGTCAAATAATTTACAAGTTGTTTGTAAATGCATATATTTAACAGCATCATAAATAATAAGCTTCTTTATTTCAAATCATGTTCGCAGTTGATTTGCAGTATCATTAAATACACAGCAGTTATTTTAATAATATGCTGAACTGTACTCTTGATTTCTCACATTTACAGAAAATATATCCATGAATTTTACACCTGCTTATTATGCAAACTTCTCTTTTACTTGCATAATATATATCTTCTGTCATTTATAGGTATTCTATTGCCAGTAGAGTGAATGGAACATTAGGGATTTTACTCTGTTTGTGCCTTTCAGCAACTAAGGAATAAACACTAGAGACAGACTATACAAAAAGAGCAAAACTAGAAAAAAGAAACTGAAAAGTACAGCAAGTGTCTGAAATAAAAATCTTTTAATGTTTAGGACCCATGTATTTACTTTGGATGAGTAAAGGTTTTACAAGTGTTAGATAATTGTAGGGATCAGCGTATCTCAATGAGAGGAAGGATAAAAAGAAAAAAAAGAAGCTTTCTATGAACCATAAGATTTCTAACTGTTGTTTCTTAGCATTGTGTTGGACTAGAAATCTTAAATACTGAAAGGATAAAAGCAATTTTTTTCCAAAATTGACTCTTTCAGGCAGGGCATCCCATACACTGAGCATTCCCTTTTTTCAGCAAGCTGCTAATTTGAAATAAAACTCTGGATCCTGCAATTTAGGGTAATCTTTGAACAATTGTTCTGGCATATGAATTCATAACCATAACATGAAAAATAATTTAACAAGCTCAAGTTCATTGTGTACTTGTCACAAACAAAGTACTCCTTTTATATAGAGAGGAACTGGTAAAAGGAAATTCAAGTTGATAGAAAGTACTTGTAAATCATAAAAGTTAGAGGTCAGGAACCCTGTGCAAGATTCATACATGAAAACAGTAGCATGTGATCATGTAATTAATTACTGAATCCTTATGCAGATGCACAAGGTAGCGTTGTTGAAGTTGCAAGGGCATTAATTCTGAGATTTCCAGTTCTGAGGGCTTTCTTAATGTTCCCTTCAAACCCTTTAGCAAATGTAATTTTCTCCATTTTTTAAAAGAACTGACTTAAGGCATTTTCCTTTAAATGCTAATAATAATAATAAAAATAGCTAGAATGTTAGAAAGCATATGAGGCTATGTAAGATAACCATAGCACATTCTCTAATCTGAAAAAAAGGCATTATGATAAAATAGATTTAGGGAGGAATTTGCATAAATAAGCAGTAGAACACAGTCCCCAAGATCTTTTGCTCAGTATGTTCTTGGGGTGAGTATTTGTGAGACATAAAATCTTGCATTTGCTGAATAAGGCTGAACTGCAACAATACATCAATGATGTACTGAGCCAAAAAGATACCCAGAGACCACCAAAAAGGAAAATAAAATTCACCTGTTATTATTAAATGAATTTATAATGCACCAATGGTTACCCATTGTGTGCAAGTTAAACACATTAATAGGTAAACCAAGCAAAATTTTATAACAGAAATACAAAATTACAGCACTGTTTTGTTGTAAAGGTGAATAGAGGAAAGTGCTTTAAAATAAATGAGACACAGACAGAAGATGAGGTTCCTGCAGGTTTGCGTGTAATGTGTGTTTTGTTTGCAACTTCTGGGTGCTCATAAAAATGTTTGGGAATCTGCAGGTGCTTATCAACATTTGCAGGTTTCAACTTTTTGGTGTTTATATAGTTTCCTGATGGCCAGTTTATTGCATGTTATTAATCTGTTTCAATCCAGATATGGTTTAAATTTGGTGAACTGGGAGGCTTCTCTGTGTGACACTGAAACGCTGCAGCTCAGTCCTGTCTTCATGTCCTATAAGCCACCAGCCAAGATATTTTTCTGGGTTCTGAGTGAAGTTGTGCTTCCTCTGGAAATTACGTCACTGTCCAAAATACGAATTAAATAATTTAAACCATCAGGAAGAATTAAAAGAGGTGGCTGATTATATGTCCTTGGTGTAAAGTGACTGGTTCTGCTGCTTCCCCCTCACAGCACCAGCCGCTTTAGGTCCCGTTGCGAATTCTCTAACTCACCTTCTTCCTGGAAAGCGCAAAACTCTAATTCATACTAATAACATTAGCATAATTATACTAATGATTGTAACAAGTAGTTAGAAATGTGTCTGTCACCGGGTGTAGCTAATCCTTTCGCCACTGCTAGGTAACGTGAGTCACCAGGGCCTCTGAGAAACACAGGAACGCTCCAGCAAAAAAAGACATTCATGTTGTAACTGGCTAAAGTGTGCCGAGGTTGTTAAGAAACACATTTGAGGAAACATAAATGAGAGGCCATCTCCTGAAGGATGTCACATTGCTGGAGGATAGCTGGGGCTTGAAAGCACAGGCATGGAAAGAAACCAAAGGCCCTCAGGCCATAAGCACAGATAACCGTTTATTGATTAGTATGAATGAACTTGTACGGGGACAGGTTTTAGACCGTGACAAAACAAGAGTATGTACAGCTTAGTCGTACTGATGAAGATAATAGTGATAAAAGCAGGAAAATAGCCTGCAGGGTGGTCTGGAATAACAGAAATATCCACTTGGAAGAAGCTTTGAATCTTGACAGCTGGTAAAGAGGAGCAGGAACTTTCTTTTAAACCTTTTAACAAGCTCTTGTCAGGCCACAGTGAGGGTCATCTGCTGCCTAAGGGGGTGGGGGACTGTGAGAGAAGCATGATACTATGACAGGATACTATTATCATGGGCTTCACCAGCCAAACAGGATTCAGGGAATGGGAAAGGGGAGCCACTGAGGCCTGAGGATGGTAGTCACATCCAACCAAGAGTCCAGATCAGACACTGGTGGCGATGAGGCAGGTCTGAGGTGAAGACACAAGCATCAGTCAGAGTCAGAGCCAGATGAGGCCCACTGATACTAATCAAGGGCAGACACAGCCCAGAGATCATGAGGAAGGCCCAAGGTCACGCTGAGAACTCAGCACGCTCTTGAGAGTGTGTGGGGAGAGGCAGGAGTACCAGGCCAGGAAAGGGCCAGGAAAGGGCCACAGCTGGTTGTGTCTGATCGATGTGGCTGCTTGCCTTTGGAGGCTGATATTTAATCTGAACACAACAAAATGAGGAACGCGGTAAGGAATGGCACCTTTCAAGTCTGAAGCAGATCCTTCTGCCCAGGCATGCTCTGACAATCAAATATTGAGGAAATAATGCAATTGTGGCAAGATCTAGACTTATCTGAAAAAAAAATTAAAACAAATGGAAGACAGTTGTGCCTGCAGCTGTTATCTGGGAATCCATGAGCAGCCTAATAAAACCTCTCAAGTATTTTTGCAACACCACTTCTGCAATCAGTACTGTACTTTGTCACTCTCCCCTGCTCTGAGGCTGTTGTCATGAAGTCAGTTAGCTTTTACTGTGTTTCCTATTTCCTCCCTTTCCCTTCTCAAGAGTGCTGCAGTTTAAAACAGTTTTCAACCTGAAAGAAATACTAAGACCATTACTCTTTTAGGTTAGATTCCTGAATTCTGCAATGTTAGCATGACATGCAAATCGAATATAGCATATCTACGCCTTCTCCTCCACAAGAATGCCACCAAGGCAACTTAAGTGACAAATGTTCCTTAAAACAAAACTTATGCATATTTTTTTCAGGAATTGAAACAAAAAAAACCCACCATTTTTCGTACTTATTTCATGAGAGACAATATAATTTCCTTTGTTTGTTTTCAGTTCGTATATTATGTTTTGTGGGAGGAGTGTCTGGGTTAGGTGGTATCCTCTGGAAGGGGAAGGTCTGATCTTCTCTTGAGAGTGACTGAGCACAATCATCTAGATTGAGGCAGGGTGAGGGTTGGATTACCATTAGGAAAGAAATATCAACAAGGATTTGGGAAGGGGCAGTTCAGGGAAAGTTGAATAACTGCTGAGAACAAAGAGCAGATGCATATTCAGATCTCCAAAGTTACAGAATTAAAACCCACAGGGGATTGGGCACAGTTTGCTGAAACCCACCAAATTGCTCAGCTGACTGAAGCCTTGCCTGGAATAACAAGGCTTCAAACATACCATAGACAGAGAAAAAAGAGAGTTTGGAAAATAGGTTATTATGTTTTTATAATATGTTTATATTTTGTTTATAATATGTAATTATTTTTATGTTTAATATTATTTTTATATATAAAATAGTCTATTGTTTTTGTTATGCTTTAACCTGGAGATTTTGGCACGTCTCTTCTCATTCTCCTTTCTGTCTTTTCTTTCTTTTTTAAACCTTCAACCAGGTGTTTCAGACTCATCAGAAAGTACCTTTAAACACATTTAACACCGTGTTCTAAAAGTGATCCTCCCCTGAAGTTTTCAGGATATAAGTTTCAATTTCAGCTTTCGGAGAAAAAGATGGTTTTTCAATAATGTAGAAATGAATAGAATTTGCTCTCCTCAATATCTGTAAAATCTACATCTTGCTAAACAGACTTTGATATTGATGATTTCCACAAAGAACAGAGAAACTGCATTCAATTAAATTCATTATAGAGCTCAGCAATGATATTCTTCTATCCTCTGAAACCACCATGTGCTTCTGTAAATCTTTTTGTGTACTCATGCTATGCAAATATTACCTTATTAATCGAAACCCTGCAGTGATTTTACCTTAGATCACAGCATGATCTATTTTATCCCTCTCCTATATTATCCTATTTTAAGTGTTGTCTTAAAATCACCTGTTTCGCCTTCTGCTTTTCTAAATAAGTCCCTAAGGTGACTGCTTTTTGTATCAACAGATGCTTGCAAACTAATCCCCCAAACTGTTTCCATTTTTCACTCTGTTGTTTGTAAGCTAGTTTCATATTGATTATATCACTCTGGTCCTTTTGGGGGAAAAAAAAAAGAGAGAGAGACATATCTATTTTAAAACAAACAATCAGGAAGATTTTTTTTCACAGTGTATTCCTTTGTGAAATCCATCACTAGGTGAATCTCAAACTCTAGGCAATGTATTGAATAGACTGTTCAAGACTTTTATTCATTTTTCTTTCTTGGGCATTTAGGTAACTTTTTACAAGTGGCTTCATGGAGACTGAAAAGCACCTACTCAGAGCTAAACGAAGTTAGTGTGAATTATGCAATAAATTTTTCAGAGGCAGCAAGACACATTTTTTCCCCTAGTTTTATTTCCAAAACGGGGAATATAAAAATTGGGGTCTGCAGTGCCACGCTGAAGCAACTTGAGTCATAAGTTATACATCTCTATAAAATTGTGCCAAAAGCTATTGCATTGCTGATAACCTCAGCAAAGTAGGAGGAAGTGCAGAATACACAAGATAAAGGAGAGTTGTGTCCTTCCCCAAGCTCTTGCTGCTAAACTCTGTCCCTTGATTCCATTATGCCATGGCTAAGGAAAGAGCCAGGGGAAAGATAGGAAAATGCGTGCCTTTGATTTCATCTCTGGCCACAAAATCCTCTCAGTTTGAGGAAAATCTACAGCCAACACATAGACTGATATAAAGATAGAATCAACAGTTCCCTTGCTTTGAAGGTGAGCGAGGGTTTATGGTGAGTCAAATAACTAAAAGCACATTCCATCTTGTACAGATTGCAGGTTAAATTCCCTTGGATGTAGATCAGTATAACTCCACTGACTTCAAGAAAATGAGTGTTAAGACTGTCCTGGTCCCAAAAAGGAATGATTTCTGTACAAAATCTTTCCTTTGCTTTCTTCCTCTTACAGCTGTTGACTGATATTTTTTTCCCAATATATTAAGACAAGCAATATTATGTTGGAGTGTTTTCTGATGTATGGACTGCAAATGAGCAGGTTATTTGAAAATAGACCACAATAGGTTCACAAGACAAACTCCACTGGGTTTACCTAGATGCTCCCGCCTTGTAAGGATAAGGTGTGCAGAAACAGTGTCTGGTAAACCATTTGGTACTGCTACTTACATAAGTACTGTCCAGTTGCCACAGCTGGAAATCGTATCTTACTGTCTTTGCTGGTTGCATGTGATTGATCTGGCTACCTGAGTATTGGCTGCTAAATTTGGATGTAACCTCAGTAAAAAAAAAAAAAAAAAAAAGAAGAAACTCTTCTCCTTCTCCATCCTTCTTGATTATCCATGAAGACTAAATATCAGGAGATTGAAAAGTATGCAAGACTTTATACCTCATATGAAAATAGGTGATCATTGCTGGAGAAGCACAGATGGGAACCGAAAAGCTAATGATGATCATACTGACAGATTGCATAATATTTCTTTTTACTATTATTTCAGTTAATGTCTAAACTCTTTAATACATTCTGCATTTATATTCAGATTTTCCTTGTTTTATCCACCATATCAAAAACACCCAGAGAGCCTAGAAAAATGCACAGAGCATAAATAAAGGGTTTTCCACATGTGTTCATGTACTGGCTTAAATGTGCCTCTCAGATTCAGTGGGAATTTCTACCACAGGCTTCAATGGAATTAGAGTTCAAGCATTTCAGTTTCAATTTTCTCCCTACAGTGTCAAATGTAATGAAATGAACTTGAATCAAAGCGTAAGCTCTCCTACCTGTGGAAAACTTTCCATCCTGCCTAATAATAAAACCTTCATTGTGGAATCAAGGAGTTAATTCTCATTTGTTAGATCATAAGTCCTTTTTTTCTCCCAAATTTCTACTTACATATTGAGAGATTTTCCTTACTTTATGTGAAATTATGGCTTTTGCAATAGGGAAGGAATAGCCTATACTGGTTATATTTCAACACAGGGGACTTCTGAAATGGACCTGTTTATCACTATTCCTTGGCTGCTGTGCTTGAAATGTGATGAAAATAAATGTGGAACGTGTGTAGCAGGGGTAATTGTCAGAATTAAGGGAGAATGCAGTTGTGAATATCTTAGGGCATGGACGACAGTAGTATAGTCACATTTAACTCATCCTTCAAAAATCCATTTAATGTCATAGTCTTGCAGTTTCCCCCTCCTTTTTTTTTTTTTTTTTTTTTACTTTTCTGTAGTAGTTTTTAGATGCCTTGCTGATACATCAGCAGATGGATAATACATATGCTAGGACACTAAATCTGGCTCAAAATAAGTAGAAGATTTTTTTTTTATTGTTATACTGAAGTGTTTTAAAAATGTCCCCATACTTAAAATTCTGCTCTGCTTTGTCAGTGGCTTCCTTGGTTTTGATGTTGTGGTAATGTGATGCAGGTGAGGATGCAAGTCAATACCACCCCTGCCAGGATGAAAGAAATCCTGGATTGCAATGTTTCTTCTAATTCCAGCCTTTCCCTCACTTTTTTTATTTCTGCAGGAATCTGGCAAATTCCCTCTCTATTTCTGAAGTCTACTTTTCTCTGTTCCATCCAAGCACTTTGGCTTTCTCTTAGCTACTATTTATACCTGTTGTTGGAATCTCTAGATATTTTTCTTTTTGCAATCTACCACCAACACATTTTCACAACAATTTATTAAAAGCCAGAAGTTTCTTAATGCTGTGCTATTTGGGAAGCACTGCCTAATTGCTCAGTAGCAGACTAGTTCCAAGTTCCTACTATACTCAAAGACAAGAGGGAAATAGGAGAATTCAGAATTTAGCAAAAAGAAATGCTGTTTCTTATCTTTTTTTCCTTCTTCATATATGGCTACCTAGGAAAAGGTCAAGGATCATAGTTTCCTATCCAAGTGGCTTTCTTCTCATCCGGAACAGATGGTCCTTGGACCTCCAATGCTTGACTTTTTTCAGCAGTTCCTACATAACCTATGTCTTCTTCGACCTTCCTTGCCATGACCTCTTGCTATATCAGCTTCCAAAAGGAAATCAAACTACCATGAGTTCTTAAGCAGTTAGGCGGACATCTCAGCATGGAAACTAGGACAAGCTGCATCAAAGCTGCCTTTGAGTCAGCAAGTTTGACATCAAGAAACCAACACCGAGAAAAACCTAGTATTAAATTCCTGCCACCTTTCTCTCTTACTCAGTGCTCTCAAGACTTTTCCCACTGTTTTATGCGAAGGCTGTAAGTGTAAAATCTAAGAAAAATTTAAAAAGGAAAGATTTCAGCAAGAGTAGTAACCTGAATGAGTCATAAACACATAGTTTTATTTTTTCTATATGGTACTGAAATCACACTGAAGTTCCACAGAAAGTTGGAAACCAAGTTGCAGCCTTTATAGTTAAGTAAGACCTAATAGCATGATGGCAGCAAAACTCACATTAAGGAGGGCTGGAAAGATGCAACAAACAGATGGACTGAGAAAAGAAATCCCACACAGCAAGTGTTCATCAATGTATCAGGTGCTGAGAAAGATTTGAGGTTCAAGTAACCGTCACAGCTGATTAAAATGGAGAGGGGAAAATGCCATAGTGTTGTTTCATGCAACAGGTCAAGTCACCTCAGCAAAGTACATAAGATTAAAAACTCCAGGAGGAAAAAGCGATCCATTTACTAACCTGATTGAAAGTAGAATGGTTAATATCGAAACTCTGACGTTTCTGTGATTTCCCTACGAGGGGAAGGTTGAGGAGCGTACTGGTGCTACTGAAACCTTTCCTGAGCAGAAGATTGAATCCACAGATGTGATTGCAGTCTATAAAGTCACTGTGCTATGGCTATTATAGCGGACGCTATAGCAGAGATGGTGATTTGGGTTTATACTGTGAGAGCAGAGCATCCCAGCCAAGGGTATGGTTGTATTCACAAAATAAATCACATAGCAGAAATAAGAGTGAAATAGCAAAGTCTTGGTATGTAATGTAATAGCTTCCTCTTTTTTAATTAAATCCCAGTTTCCTGAAATTTTAGGAAGTAGAACATTTTTCCTTTGAACTCTTGCTAAAGTCAAACTTCAAATTTTCTTTCTACCTGTTGTACCGAGATCGTACCCTTGTCTGTTTAAGTCATGGAAACTGCCAAATACTAGAGGTTTGTCTCTCACATTGATCAGTTCTTTTCCTTGTCAAAATAGTTTATGCTAAATTAAATATAAATCTGTGGACAGTTTCTGGAAAACCAGCAGAATGACAAGCCCACCTGCTAAAATACTACCACAAATAACTAAAGAATGCTAGCAGGCTATCCACAGGGGTTTCAGAAATCTACCCCTCACTGTAAAATGTATAGAAAATGAGATGGATGGACTATTTTGGTTCATCATGTCCTTTCTTTTGGACACAACATCTGAAGAAGTCCACACGTATGCACATATAAGCATCCACACCAACCGAGTTCATGCAGCTTATACTTATCCCTTTCACATCTGCTGTCAAATATAGAAAAAAAAAATGCATTAGCTGCTAGAGGTATGGAAATCTATCACAGAAATTGTGCTTTTAATGTTAATAGACATTTTAGTTATTCGTCAGCAAGCTTAAACCCAAACACTGTACCTAATTGCTTGTGGAAGGCATTGGTAAAAGACAGTACTCAGAAATACAAATATACCTAAATGTTGAGAACCTTCCTTATTTATAGAAATATGAACAATCATTGTCTTTGTACTGAAATATTGCTTATAATGAGAATAATCTTGCTTTGAGTTGTCAAGTAAATGAACAGGGAATGCGATCTGCTTCGTTGGGATTTACTCTGTGCACCAGGTGTAAAAGATTGGACAAAACTAACTTTAATCAAATTTCCTGCCTGTGCAAAGACTAATTTTGAGCAATGGTTATGACTGCTCAGCTGCCTAAACACACACAAGATTTGGGAACAATCAGAAAGGAAACAGGCTAAATCTAATGAAAATTGTTGGGCATATTTCCAGAGATTGAAGGCTATCTATAGATTACAACTTCCTAAATTTGGTGAAAATAACCAGCAACCAGAAATTCAGTAGCTCAAAGTGTGTAAAGACCACTGTTCTGCAGAGTCCATCAAAATGAGGCCAAAAGCGTTTCTGATCGTTGAGCTCTGCCTTAAAATAAGACCTGCAAGATCCCTCTGGAGGAGACGTGACTCTTTCCCTGCCGTTCTCAGAAACTGCTGACTCTGCTTGTTTGTCTTTCATCATTTGATCGGATATCAATATTTGCCTGAGCACCTTTCATCAAGACTGTACCACTGAGCTTTACAGCCGAGCACCTGAGCATTGCATATCTGGCTAAAGAAACTGGAAGCCTCACTAATGAGTTTCATCTATTAAACATGGCTAATCTGTTTACAGCAGCAGTTTCTAGCTTAACATTGCTTTTGTGGCTGAATTACGGAATAAATTGAAAACTAGCCCTCTGGTTTAGGTAAGGGCAGACTCTTAAGCGAAAACAATGTAATTAAAAATAATATTTAAGAGACTGCATTTGGTTATGCATTAAAAATAAGCAACAATCATATAGACAGCTCCACCTTGACAACTGTGCAATGAGAAGAGGATTGTAGGATTTTATTCCCATTGGATTGTACAAGAGAATGACCTTCAAAAGTATCACAGAAGATGTTTTTTAATCCAGATTAACTTCAAAATGGCAGTGCCTTAAAGTAAATTAAAACATACATAACAAGTCTAATTTTCATGAATTGCTAAAGAGTTTTTTTTTTTACCCAGCCCTATAATGCTGCTTCAAATTGGGACTCCAGTGAAGAAAATCCTTTAAAATCAGGACTCTAAAATCATGACTTTAAAATCATTAAAATCAAACCTTTAGAATCATAAAATCATGGTGAAATACCATTTGTACCTAAAAAATTTGAGAAACAAAAGTTCAAGCACCTGTTTTGAAACTTTTTGTGCAGCACATACTATAAATATGCAGTAGAAGTTAGAGAGCTGCTTCATT
>JAVCKT010055207.1:0-14959 GCA_032273925.1 Rhynchotus rufescens
ACTTGAGACAGTGCCTGATGGCACAGATAACCTTTGCTTATGAATAGGATTAGTTTTTGGTGTTTTTTTGCTAACCCTTTCTTCTTTTTTGTACCTTTAGAGGAAATTCAGAAGACCAGTCAAGTAAGTACCCATGTTGCTGAACTGGGTGTCTCTCTACTATGCACTAAATTCTGCTGCACAGATGCAAATTGTTTCCTTTAGTATATATACTTAGCACTTATTTCCTTGTGTGGCCTGCAGGGAGAGGGTGGAAAAATGCCCATGGATGTGTCCTCCAGTGGCCTAATTCTGCTGGGAGTAGAAATATGGAATCCACTCTTTAAAGTGTTGGCCCCTGTCTGTTTTTAATGCCATTTGCTTAGGAAAGAGTCATGCTGCCTCCAGGCTGGGAAGCCTGAAGCCCCACTCTGTTAAACACAAAAGCAGGATTTTCTTCCTCTCCCAACAGCTCTTTTTACTCTTTGGTTTATGAGACTCACACTTCCCTCCTTCTCAAGCCCCCTTAAACCTCTGAAATGATGATTTTCTCAAATAATAGTAATTAATATTGTTTCACTACAGCTGGTGATGCCTTCGATGAATTATTCAGCCATGCTCCAGATAGACTGGATGCAGTGAAACAGGTAGTTTTTATTTTTAAATAGACACTGGAAATTGCAAAGTATAATTCACAGCTCCTCTGAACAAAAGAAAGAAAAAACCTCATTTCATTCCCCCTCTTCTCCCCATCTGTTTTCTTCAGGTATTTCTGAAATTTGTCAACCAGCATGTTGGAAAATTGGGATTAAACGTGAACGACATCGAGTCTCAGGTAGTCTGCCCAGAGTGGGGTGTTCTGCTGGCTATGGGAGCTAGCCTTTATAATACTGCATTGCTACCAACGTGTCTTAGGGCTTATTTGTAACTGAATATGTAGTTCACTGTGAAAGACGAGGATGGGTTCACAGTTGGACTTGATGTTCTTGAAGGTCTTTTGCAAACATGATGATTCTGTGATTCGAAGAGGTGCAAGAACTGATTTTTTTGCCTATGACGCTGTGCCATTTCCTATCCTTTTAGGCTAGAATGGCACTTATCTAGGGCGATTTCCTAAAGGCCAGTTTAATAAATAACATGGGGATCATCCTTCTAGTTTGCAGATGGAGTCATCTTGCTCCTGCTGATCGGGCAGCTGGAAGGCTACTTCCTGAATCTGAGGGATTTCTTTCTGACTCCAGCCAGCCCCACAGAGATGGTAGGTCCTTACTTAGTTACCAAGCCGTTGTTTCAAACATCACCCCTCTGTGTACCCATACGTCAGCTGTGCACGGCTCGAAGCCCTTGAAGAGCCTCTCTCACAGGTTCAACTGCGTGAGGTCAAGGTTTGAATTTTGTGTGTCAGGAATATTTGGAGTTTTAAAGTAAAACTATTCAGAATGGGGAAATATTTTTTGAAGGATCAAATCAAAAAAAAAAAATGGAAGCATTTCTTCTGATTGTTCCTCTTCCACCTGCCTGGCTTTCCAAATTGCTCGCTGTGCTCTACTGAACGGGAAATAACTTCTAATATTTCAAGTAATCTCTTTCAAAAGAATTCAGTGAAGTTTTTTTGACTTCAAATTATATAGATAACCTTCTAGGTTTTGGCCAGCTTTGTTTAAGCCTCGCAGGTCTCCTTCAGGAAACAGTTTTAGGTGCAAGTTGGAGCCTAACTGCACTGTTCGTGCCAGTAATTTCTTTTTTGCAGAGTTACTTTCCAGTGCTGCAGTGCTGTCAAACACTTTGCCCAAGTGGTATTTACCACTTGCATCTCAGAGGATGTTCATTACAAGACAAAAACCAAAAAGAGAGTCTCACAAAAATTATTGAACACCTCTGGCTCACCTTTCATCTCCCGTAAAATGTGCCTTTCAGGTCCCACGGGCCTCGCAGCTCCCCGTCGTTTTTTACGTTAATTGGTACAGCACGGTAGGAAAACGTGACCTCTGCAAAGGTTTCAGATGTGTCATTCCCATCCCAGGAGAGCTGGCTGAGATCGGAGCACTGTTTCAGCTTCCTTTCAAGCCGAAAGCCTCTAGTCAGGAGCTGCTGCCTCCAAAGCAAATAATTCTGAGATTTTTATTTATTTATTTATTTGTTTTGCCAGATCCGACCCCAAATACTCCAGACTTTCCCCTGTCTATCAGCTCATAAATCTTAAATAATTTTGCAAGCGCTTTTCAGTCTGGAAATAATGCTGAGCAAAATGGCTTATTTTTCAAGGTTGCCCTTCTTTAGTAATTACCAGCATTTCCACCTGGAGATTTATTTTGAAATCTCTGTGTTATCTTTCCATGCAACTCTGATATATTTACAGAGGGGGAAATACCACCTTTTCTCCTGTACCGGTCCATTAAGAAAACATTTAATTTATTCATTCCAATCTAAAAATTGTGCAGACCTGCATATGAGCTGAAGCGCTCCCAGCTGCCATCTGGGAGAAACTGAAAACAAGCTCCAAGTCCAAACTGTTGGGCTGGACAACATGGGATCGTTTATGTCACCCATAAATCCCAGAGCTGGGTGAAATGGGAAACTTTTACTTCATTTTGGAGCACGCATTTTCTGCCTGGCTTACGTACAGGAGAACCCAGTGCATAATTTCTTGTCAAAAGGCAATAAGGAGCTGCATACTGGCATTTTATCATGTACCTCTCCAAGGATAAATTTGCAGCCAAAAGGTTGTACAAGGGAAGAGGAAACAATTTGGGATAATCTGGGATAACATTTGGGAAAGAAAAGGGATACATTTTAGGGGAGATTGGGTTTTATTGCAGACTTGATATGCTTGTTAGGAGAAATTCTGAAAACCACCCCATTGCACCCTAAAAGAGGAAGAAGAATAAGTATCATTCTTCAGCTACTAGAGAAACCCTATTAAAACCAGCGTGGCCTGTGCACCTGTGGGAGGAGGACACTTTCTGCTGCACTGACCCCCCGTTCTCATCCACAGCTTCACAACGTGAACCTTGCGCTGGACTTGCTGACCGATGGAGGTCTGCTCAACTTCTCTGTGAACTCTGAAGGTGAGTCCTGGCACACAAGCTCGCCTGGCATTGCTAATGCCCTGGTTTGGCTGGAGTCAGGGAGATTGAAGAGAGAAGGTTTTGCTATGTGACACTGATGCTTTGCACTCTTTGGTAAGTCAGGACTTGCTAAAGATTTGAAATAGTGATTGCACTTGGTGAAAATTCAACAGCAAACCTGATGGGAAAGCCATTTCCCAATTCTAAAGAAGTTTTTGTGATTTAGAAGCAATCTTGTTGCTAGAGGAAAGAGACTTTTCTGAATGTGTCCTGAAAATCAGAAAGGCTGCTCGCTCTATCCAAATCCAGGACAGAACAATCCAGGTAGGACAGTATCCTAATTGGGAAATTCATAGATCTAAGTTATTATTCTGCCTACTTCAGACCTGGTGGCTGAATCCTGTTGTCCTGCATCCTACCTTGTCTTTTTCATGGCCCCATGTCTTGTCACAGCAAAAAATTTTTCTTCGAATGAGTCCAATTTTCCAATTAAAACAAAAAAAGACTCCCACAAACGATTTGATCAGCTCTGCTTAAGAGTAGGACTGCCTGATGGAGAGGGCTGAGGGATGTCAATACATGAATGTATTTAAAATAGCTCAAGGAAGAATTACGACTTTTTAGTCTGACCTGCCTACTAATGATTTACAGAAATGTAAGAAGAGTGGCAAATCCCTCTATGTCACTTAACTCCTTCCTTTACATGTAGTAAACATGGGAGAAGGTTGTTTAACAAAAACATGAAAGCTGAAGCCTGGAAGAGAAAAAAAACCAATGGTCAACAGCAGTCAAACATGATGGAAACATTGCAACAGAAAAATAAGTGTTAGGTCATGGCTGTAATGATTTATATCCGAGCAAAATCATAAAAAGCTAACTCTTTAAAGTCCTTTAATTTATCTACCCTTAAATCTGCAGGTGAAGAATTGTTCCTCGATATCTATTATTTATCCTGTCTTCTAGGAAGATAGTGCAGTGAAGGCTCCTTTTTCTTAAGTTCATTTGAGGAATCAAATACTCTTCTAACTGTAGAGCCTGTTTCTCTTCACACTGCAATTAGACTGTCTCCGTTTGCATTATAATTGGGGAAAGAAATGGAAGGTTGTCTTTGGCAGTGGTACCTCTTCCTATTCCAGGTATTTCTAATGCTTCCCACCTGGTTTGGTTGTTTCTTGTGTATCCACAGATGTTGTGAAAGGGGATATGAAGACGACACTGCGGCTTCTGTATTGCTTATATTCCAAATACAAAACCAAAGAAACATGAAGAGGAAGATTAAGTGCTTGGGCATTTTTTTTCTTTTCTTTTTTTCTAGTTGTTATTATTCTGACACATTGTGGTCTGTTTTTTGAATTTCAGCTATATGTTTGTCCCTGCGTACACACGTGCCTGCACTTGTCCTTGATGCTTGTATGTTAACACATATAGGCAAGTATGCATTCATGTGAGATTTCACATAAATGGCTTGAATCCATTGAAGTATGTGTTTGAGTAGGGCCAGGATATTCTGTAATTATGAAGCTCCAGAATCTTTCGTTTCCTCTTTCTGAGGCCCTAATGCTTGACAGAAGTCCAAGATATGTCTATTCTTGTCTCTAGTAAGACTGTCATTCTGGTTTTGTGTCAGGAATGGGATTTGAAAGCTGCTATTGCAGCTTTGCACTTTTCTGGTTCTGATTCATTCTGGAGATTAGAGCGATGAGTGACGCCCTGTGCAGATATTACAGATGCACTGGAAGCTCAAGTTCTCTGCAGAGGTGGCCAGCTGCTCTTGGGCAAGGCCACATGGATTGGAAAATAAATGAATGGGGAGCTGGAAGGAAACCTGATCTTATCAAAACATCTGATAAAAGTTTCATCACTTGCCTGCTCTGTGATCTGGAAGAGCGACTCACAGCCATATGCTGAGGTGGGTTTATACAGAGGCTCCTGAAACACCATGGAAAGACCCCTGCTGCTTCTGAAGGCACCCCAGTGCTGCAGGAACTCAGCTCCCCTGTGACACTCTTAGCTGAATTTATCCATGAAGAGACCTCCTTGAATGCAGTCGCTTTTTCAAAAGCCATCATTTATATTAACTATTGTCCTGGGTCTTTCTATGTGAATTTAGGTGAGAACTCCTTCAAAATCTCCATCTGTTCCTTTGACCTTTAAGTTATGTCATATTTGCGTTGCATAAATCTTGAGTTCCAATTAAAAAAAAAGGTTTTATATTATTTTGGCTTTCCTCTCAACTGATTTAATTTCCTGTCGTTGGTGACTGTGACATTTGATCCTCCATCTGTGTGTAAAGGGAAAATCAAAGCATGCCTAACATGAGGGCTGACATTTACAGTTGAGAATTTGTTGTGACTAGTTCTTTGTCACATAGCCTAAGGAAGATCCTCAGATAGCAATGATGGTACATCTTCAAGTCCTGCTTTTAAAAGTGATAATAATGCAAAGCTGCTAAAAGAAAGAATTCTGTAAAGTGCTATGAGCCTAATCCTATTTGCACCCATAATTACCTTGCTATGTTTTTACAGAGGAAAAACCAATGTGTGGTGCCAATGAACTGCAAGATTCACTTGATTCCCCAGCAGAAATTTATTACATGCACCATTTCAAAAGATTTAAGCCAGAAATGCTTGCTCTTTCATGTGCAAGTCTCTATGTATCTTGTTTTATTTCTTAATGGACTTCAAACAATTGCCTGGGTGTCTTTAGGAGATAGTTCATCCCTCGCAAAGCTCAGCTGTCATTACAGTGATATTCCAAGCAGGTTGCTGAATCAATCACTCCTGCATGGATAAGACAAGGATATCATTTATGGGTAGCAGGGACCAGAAAGGCATTTGGTTGTAGAGTTGGCAATGGGTGATGATGCTGGTTCTTCCACCTAGAAACTAAATTAACCCTGGCTTGACGGTGACTAGTTTCAAGGATGTGATCCAGCAAGGACATCGCCCAGCATAGGTCAGCGTGGTACTTTGGAAGACCTGGCGGTCCAGCATGTAGCTGTGGGGGAAAGTCTAGTTCTGGATATTCAATAAAAACAAGGGCGACATTCGCTTCCCTTGCATAGATCTTTGTAAACCTACAGGGGAGAGAAAATGACAGCTAATGTGGCTAAATCAAAGGTGCGTGGAGATGAAAACTGGGTGTTTTAATCTGATTTTCGTGCTGTGAGCTGATTTACAGCACGCTTGATGTTTCTGAGCACTTGGGTACGTGTGTGTCTCACTAGGAAGAGCCAGCATTTGGTTCCTCAAGCGTGTGACAGAATTTTACTAATCCATCACACAGGCACCCACACACTCCATAAATCTGTACAGAATATACAAGTGCACTGTTTGCACTTGGGATGCACTCACAGGCTTGGCACAGCTTGGATAGCTAATATAAAGAGACAGAGCTGAAGAGAATATTCCAGCAGTGTAGAAGTGGGAAAAATAGAAATAGGTATTACTGTTCTTAGATATCCCTTTTGCCTTATATCATGATCACCTTGATACCCTTTTCCTTTACTTTCGTCTTATATCATGATCAGCTTGACTTCCTTTTTCTTTGCAAGTAGAAGCCAATAAGAAACGAAGCTGCTTATGCTGTTAAACTGGCAAATTAGCTATGATATATTGAATAAAACAAGCTCTCTTCTATGCAAGCCTGCTCCCTGACATACAAATTACAGTGTTCACATTTAAATATTAGCTAGTAAGCAATTTCTGATGAAAAAATTGTATGTGGACTAGTAAGTATATATAAGTGTTGAGGTTTTTTTCACTTTTCTCTGGTCTCTGTAGCTAGCTGAACTGTAGCAGTTCCTCAGGCATCCAATGAAGTCTTTCGTGTGTAAAACATTTGAAATATTGACAGAAAATCAAATCTGTTTGTCTGTTAAATATGCAGTCACCAGCCCAAGAATTGCTGAGGCAGAGAGAAGTCCTACAGGAGCTTGTGTTGCTCCAAGTGATTTGGTAGCTACGTGGCAAGGCAACAACAGAGACTTGGAACAAATCTGATCTGTTGCTGCCTCCTGCTTGCCCTCTGTTTTGTGTTGCCCTGTCCTTCCAAAGCAAACTGTCAAGGAGTCTCTTCCCAGAGGCACAGTGGCAAGAACAAAAGGAATTACTGGATGTAGAGCCTAAGAAAGGTATGAGGCTCTGGTGTCAAAACTCCTTCTCCTTGGGAATTCCTTCCTATGTTTACTAGTTAGAGGTGGCAACCATCCTCAATGTCCATCCTTTTCCTTTTTCTTATTTTTTTCCTTTTCTTATTCTTTTCATATGTCCTCTGTTATGTTCCTCTGTTATGTTGCTGTTGTAGTAACTGTGAGGAAATGCCACTACCAGACGTTTCTTTGACTGTGTGGCTTTCAAACCACAAAAGCAGCTAATCCAAATTCTTGCTCTCCATGTGCTCAAGGGGGCGTATGTGTGCAGGAATCTTGCTCTTCTTTCACTTCCATGCCCTAAAATTTTCCTGACAGATGTGTCAGTTTTCACACATCTGATTTTTTTTTTGATTAATGTTATCATTGAGTATTAATGTTATCATAAAATATACGGAAGTGTTACTTTGAAGGCTGGAAGAAATGAAAGAGTCAGTGGGTATTGGCTTTTCTGCTTGCACTGGTGACAGATGGGTTTCCTCTGGCACCTTAAATTTCCCAGCATGGTGGCGAGTTGAGGTGACTTGTGGAGGGACTGCTATTTTACAGTTAGAAGGAATCAAATCACAGAATCACACAATGGTTGAGATCGGAAGGGGCCTCTAGTGCTCAAGCAGGGACATGTTGAGCATGTGGCACGGGGTCACATCCAAAGGGTTTTGAAGCCCTGTTCCAGGGCTCTGTCACCCTCACAGTGAAGAAGTTCTTCCTCACATGGAGATGGAACTGCCTGTGTTTCAACTTGTACCCATTGCCCCTGGTCCTGTCACTGGCCACCACTGAGAAGAGCTTGGCCCCTTCCTCCCTACATTCTCCCTTCATGAACTCATACATGTTAATCAGATCCCTTCTCAGCCTTCTCTTCTCCAGAGAAAACAGGCCCAACTCACTCAGTCTCTCCTCATATGAGAGATGTTCCATTCCCTTAATCATCCTTGTCACTCTCCGCTGGACCCTCTCTAGGAGCTCCACATCCCTCTTATACTGGGGAGCCCAAAACTGCACACAGCATTCCAGGTGCGGCCTCACCAGAGCTGAGGAGAGGGGCTTTTCTGGGTTTTCCCAGAAAGGAAACTGGGTTTTCACTCTGAAGCCATTCTCAGGCAGGAACCCAAACCCTGTGTCTGAGAGACAAGCAGGTTTGCTTCAAAAGAATCTTCTTGTTCCAAACTAAAACATGCAGATAGAGACAGACATAAGATCTGAAAGGAGGCTGAAGGCTTGGTGCAGAAGATGAGCAGAAGTCACTATTGAGACCTGAGCTGCTTATGAGTCAGAGAAAAAATGTATATATGGGAATGGCATTTTGGAGCTGACTTTGTACCAATTAAATACGAAGAAGCAACTAATAACAGACACAAGTAAGAGAACATCAATAACCATATACCTAGGGGACTCAACTGGCAGTGGCACCACCATGTCAGCCTCCATCAACAGAGTAGGACACTGCCTCAAAGGCGAAGAAAAGCCTAGTGATCTCAGGATATTAAAGACATTCTTGTCTGAGCCTCTGGGAGTTACAGGTAGTTTTGCAGCATGCATATCAACCAGGATGACGAAAAGCACTCGTTTCCACAGCTCCCTCCCTCCCTCCTGCAACCATCCTTGAGGAATGTGGCTCAGCCACAAACCTCCCAAAGTAGATAAAAACGAAGCATAAGGCACTAACTTGGACTACAATTCCCATAAAATGCCACCGCATTTCCAAACACATTTTTCCCCCAGCTTTAGGCCAATTTGTTTTCTTTATTTTTCTTTGTTACTCTTTGTCTGAAATTGCCTGCTCTGGCCAATATATTTCATTATTTCTATTTTTACTATGAACAAAAAAAGGCATGAAGCATGGATTGGGACTCCCTCCTCATTTTTTTTGGCTTTCAGAGTAACCATTTTCTCCATTAGATCATATTTGCTTGCTTTAGACTTCAGAAATAAATAGCAGATGGCATTATGCTGCAGTTACTGTATGCGTTTGATTCATCCATTTCCATATTTATTGAGGGCAAATTTCTGAAGGCAAATACTTCCTCAAACGTTCAAACTCCTCACATTTGCATTGCACATCCTGCAAACGACGCATCCTTGTTCCAGCACACCATGATGGACTGCACGGTGCATGCATGGCCCTTACTGCACTCTGGAGTCTGTCTTTATTTTATGTTCTCTCCATCCAGCCTTCCTTAAGGGAAGAGAAAGAAACAGGCTTGGCCTAACACGAACTGAAATGCTTGGTTTAAAGAAATTCTCATGAGATTTTCCCTTGAAAACAAAGCAAAACAATATGAAAACCCCAAAACCAGCAAGCAGATTTGTCCTCTCCCTAGTTCTGTTCTGCTGCTCTGGGTCACAGCATGCTCCAAAAATCTTCCTAAACTTTCCCCTCTAAAAATAGGAGAGGAAGAAAAGGAAAAAAATGTGAAAAGCAGAAAGTACAGACCCAAAACTAGAGCCTGTATGTAAAAACAGATGGCAGCCAGAGACGGCTCTGGCCAGATGCTCATCTTGACAAGGCTCTGTGGTGCGCAAGGTCTGAAGTCTCCAACTCAAAACAGTCCTAAATGCCGAAACACTGGAGTTGCACTGATGGGCAAGGTTTTGGGGGGATGGAGGGAGTCTCTTTACAGCAAAGGCTCACAATTTCCAAGAAATTCCACTTCAAACAGGGCGGCTGTGGAGTTTCACAGTGGCCAAACCAGTGATTTCTTCCAGGCCAGGCAGGTTTGGGCGGCAGGACCAGGGGGAGCCGGAGGGGATACAGAGATGCTCTGCTCCAAGGCGGTGGCAGCATCTTCCCAGCGCTCCTCCCCAGTCACATCCCGGCTGCCTCCAGAGGCCAGGTTTGTACCTGGGGAATGAAACAGGAGTATGTCCTCCTTCTCCCCTCTGCTAAAATGGTTTTGTAGAAGACAGACGCCGAGGCAGGTGCTTCGCTTCAGCCCGGCGCTGGTGAAGCTGCTGCTGTGTCACTGCTCCAGCCCAGCCCACCCGGAGGATCTTGCTGGTAAGACCAACCCAGGGCATGGCAAGAAAAGGTTTCGGGTGGATTTGCCATCCTGCAGAAAGCTCAGGACTCAGGAAAGTGTTTTCTGACATGCACGGAGGGCATATAGGCCGTGCTGCAGGTTTTAGCCCCAGACCAGTGAGAAAGGCTGCAGACTAGTGTGAAGAAAATAAGAGTATACATATAATGGTGATACACGTTACAGTTCCTCCTCTGTAATCACATTTGAAAGACATAGAGGGACAAGAAACAATTTCACAGCTTGAGGTCAATGGTCAGAGGCTAAAAGATCACCTCCTGGCCTGGGCTCAGGACCTCAGTTTTGCTTCTCCAGGCAAAGCAACTTTCTGGCATAAGGGTTAAATCCCGCCTGTGTGAGGGTGAGAGCCTCCTCATGGCCCAGCCCAAGGCTGAGGATTTAATTCCTCCAGGAATACGAGCATGGAGCAGGCATGCATATTTAAAAACAAAAAGCAAAAAGGCTACCAAGTAAAACATTTCACTGCACTCACACATTGCTCCATCTGGGGCAAGACGGAACCACACACGAGAATCAGTGGTCACCTCACTTAATGCCTCAGATCATAGCTACGAAAGCAAGGAGGTAATTGGGGCAGACTATCAGACGATACTTTGTTAGAGCAGCACCACTAAGGCCTAATGCAAACACAAGGCATTATATAGAGGTATATTTAGACTAGAGAAAATACAGCCTACAGAAAATCCAAGGATATGTGTAATTCTTTTTGGAGTTGTACTTTGGGCAGTACATGTCCGTAAGTTATACAATTCGACTAATTTAATCTTACAGTCAATATACAGATTAAGGGTTTTGTGGTGGAAGGAGAAGTGGGAGGGGAGGGAAAGTTTCCATTTGTTTTTGTTAAGATGCCTGTTGGCTTTGGGTGTTAGAGAAATATAAATAGCTTTATCAGCCTCATGGAGAGATTAGAATCTAAAATATGCCTTGGAATGTGCAAAGCAGATTCACGGAAAGCTCTGGTTTGCAGCACATGCAGGAAGGCTATTACTTGACAAACTGTCCAAACAAGTGGCATTTAACGGAGGAAAGATTCATGACAGCTTTCCATTCCGAGACAGCAAAGACCACTCTTTATTTTCAACAAAAAAAGAACGCATATTACTTGCTCATCTAGAGCAAGAGTGATTTCACTGTTTAACATGCATGTGAGAAGGCAAATCCTTAGATAAAAAATCCTTAGATAAAGTTGGTTTGTTGCTCTATGTAATCCACGTCAGGCTTCACAGAAAAATGTCTTTGGTGGGGTGGGCTCTCCCTTTTTTAACACAAGCCTTATGACTACCAATATTAATTTTCTGCTAAGGGAGCAGTGATCTATTTAACATCATCTGCTGCACACCAAACCATTCTTGCAACTGGGTTGCTACATTTTCGTGGTTTTTTTTGTTTGTTTTATTTTGTTTAAAATCAAATGGGAAAATTAAGTATTTGTGCAAGTACTTAAAGAATTTGTACCACTACTTATACTACAACAAGGATACCTATTAAAGGGAAAGCTATTCTCTTTTCTTGCAGAGTGATGAGTTGCAGTAAACATGCACTCAGCAAGAGCTCTGATCACCATTTCCTTTCAGAAATCTTGATGCTGGCACTGTTAATTCCTCCACAACACTATAATCTCCACTCCCTCTCCCAGCCTGGCCGCAACGCAGTGTCATCCTGCAGTGCGAGGACCTGAAGACACTGCTGGTTTTTAGCAGCGTGCCTGTCCCAGCCGGACATCATTGTCAAGCCTGTCACTCACGGCGAGAATGGAAGACAACTGCAAGGTGGAGCAGAGTCCAAACAGCTAATAAGCCCAAAAACGAGCACGTTGACTCCACACTGCTGTATCCGGAATCATCATCATGGCTGTTCACATCTGTTGCTACCTGTCTTCACTCTGCCAGCCCGCAGAATAACAGAGGGTCAGTCTGGAAACACATCAACCCCTACCATCATGACGAAGCTAAATCCACTGCCTCTAGGAGAAAGGCATCCACACAGTCGTATTTCCTAATGGAATTGATGTTCAATGTTCCAGGCGATCGAGGGCAAAGCAAACATCATTTTGCCTGGAGAACACTTCTTACCCTTCAGTTTATCTCCCAGAAGGTACTTAGGAGAGTTTCATCTCTGTCACACTGGAATATCTCACAACACTTAATGTATCTATAATCAGCACTTCAGTTAATCAGTGAAAAAATGTTTTTATTCCTTTGTTTTTACAGCCAAATCCTCTGAAACAGAGGACACCGAAGTGCCTCTGTGCCTTTCAGGATCTGGACTTATAATTTGCCCTAAATCTTCTGAAGGAATCTTCCCAAGTAGAGTGAGGCATGAAGCAGAAACACCCACTCGTCATGGTCCCTCCTTCCAGGTTTAAACAAAACAATGAGAAACAAAAAAGCTATCATGTTTCTTAGCTCAAAACATAGATCCTACCCATGGACAGTTAACAGGCAAAACTGGGATATGCAGGCTCCATGTGTGGACACCAAGCTCCCAATCCCATCATGCAGAGGGGTTTCACTTAAGCTGCTCTGATTTCCACAAGCTGAGGGTCTGGCCATGAGACTGTAGGACATGTAGGATGGATGGATGGAGACAGCTGCCAAGTGCACAGTGCCACACCAAGGGCACCCTAGTTCTGTGTAGTTTGAATAAGGACAGTGTGTGGAAAAAGTAAGCAGAAAGACCTTTTTTTAAAGCAGAAAAAAAAGCATTGATCAGCATATCTCAGCTTGAAGAAGAAAATTAGGTTTTGAAGAAAAAAAAACCCACTAGGTAGCACAACTAAATCTCACTATTTGGTATGTGATTATATATTCCTATATAATGCAATTACTCGTCATATTGAAAATAAAGATTTTGAAAAATTCAAATAAGAGCTATGAACAAATACTGAATGTGAGTGAAAAGTCCAGCAACCAATGTCATTAATTTCCCTTGGATCACCCTTATGATTAATCTAAATATATTAATCAGAAACCTATGGTAATGATTTGATATTACTACCAAAGATCTCAGGTTTTCTTTATTTGCAGAAGTACCTGCTTAGACCATCAGTTCTTCTAAAGCACAAACAAGTATTTACACTGTATCTCTACTGGATTGACAGATCTCAGGCTTCTACTGAAGAGATAATTAAGTACATATAACACAAAGACTACTGAAATATCATATATCAACAATCCAGAGACAAGATATCCAAACCTGCCTTACAGCTGGTTTATGCCGTCCCCAGAGTATCCGCTCCCTGTGGTCATGAGACCTCTGAAACAAGACAGAAACGGAGGGAAGGGCAAAGCACAAACCAAGGGCGGTAGGAAGCGCATGCCGACTTCTTCCCTGCGAAAATGCACTGGCATCAAGTAGCGTGAGTGACGGGACTGCTCCAAAATCAGCTGCTAGCAAACACAGCCCTGCTCTGCCTCGCTCTTTCTCCTCTAAAGGAGCCAAACAAACAGACTATTCAGCTGGTTTCCTTCCCCAATCCCCCTTCTTCAAAGCCTTGGAGCAGAGCCAAGAATCTCAGACGTGCCACAAAGTCTATGTTTAGTTATTCCCATCTCCCCTCTGCAGGATCATACCCTATCAGCTCAACCTGGCATCAACAAGGTGCTCTCCTCTGGTGAGTGCCGCAAGGCACCCAATATGTTCCTAATTATGGGGTGTTCAGGAGACATAGGAGGATAAGAAAGAACAAGGAGAGAAGGGGTAGTAAGCAGAAGTGGACCAAATAAGAAATGAGAAGTCAGCGATGATTGACAGAATGTGAAGGAGAAACACGTCGCTGGGACAAAGACTGAGTGAAAACAAGAAGATAATGAAGGAAGAAGTTACTGGAGAAGGAGGAAACGACATGGGTGGGAATGAGAAAAGCAATAGGGCAAATTTCAAAGAAAACAAACCATCTCAGAAAGACAGCCAGTCCTTCCAGGAAGCTCAGGCTTTCTGAATACTCTCTCCACCAGGCTTAATTTGCTCACAGAATCAAAACAAACTTCCACAGCAGCCAACAAGCGCTCCCACACTAACCCATTCCCGACGGTCCTTGATTTGCTCTAATTGCCAATGAGCAATTGTGCTCCCCAGGGCACCACGCTGGTGAAAACGCAGGCCGAGGCGGGCGGGCGGCACCAGCCTCGCGAGCGCGCTCGCCGCTCCGCGTGCCCCGGTGCAGGAGGGCCACACTGGGCAGAGACACAGCAGAGCTTCCGTGTGGGCGTGAGCTTGCACAGGCCATTAAGCCTAACTGAACTCCATTTAAATACATAATAATGAAGCACGTTTTAATTGCATGCAAACCCTATGCTGTGCAGCGCTAGGCAGCTCGCAAGCCTGACTCAGAGGCGCCAGGCAGTGCCAGAGCCGAGCGTGCCCACGCGCTCCCGCGTATCCCTTTGTGCCCAGGTATTCGGATACGGGCTGCAATTAGTCTGGCACCTCTTATTAATTCCTCTGCAGCGCTGCCTCACACAGGGCACGGAACTGACACAGTCCCCAAAACAGAATAGCCATTCAACATCTATTTTAATATTCTGCATTTTGGGCCACCCAAAAAATAACAGCAGAGGAAACAAGATCCAGCCTGTGCAAGCTGAGCTCAAACGAGCTGCCAGGCAACTGTGCCCCAGTGATCCCAAAAGCCTAAGCTCTGGTATTGCCTAAACCTACAAGTGCCTCCCAAGAGTTTCAAACAAATGAATCACAACCTTTCCAGTATTAAGGTAATG
>JAVCKT010055294.1:0-16486 GCA_032273925.1 Rhynchotus rufescens
AATGAAAGCAGCTAGTGTTTCAAAAAGCCTGGAAAATACAAGCAAAAACAAAAAATACCTCCTTTCACGTAATGACAGAACTGCAAAGGTTTGTGCAACAGAGAGCTCACACTCTTAATTTCTCTGCAGAGTGCAAGACTTGCACATTAATATCACATCTTCAGCATAGAGCACCTTGGTAGGTGTTAGAAGGCGAACCTTTTCCTTTCTAGAGCAAAGGTTAGTCTCTGAACACCATTTGAAAGGCAGCAACAACCATAAAAGTCAATAAAACAGGCCAAAATACTTCAGAGTTGACTCTCCTGGTGCAAGATGCATAGACAAAAAGGGCTGACAACATTGCTGCTGGGGAAACAAGAACAAAGGGGTCAGGGTAGAACAAGAGACCCATGAAAAATACGCCCTGAAGCTTGGGGCCCTGAAATGGGCCAAACATGGCCAAATCTAGGCCATTACAAGGTGGCTGCACAAAGATCTGCACGTGCTGGCTGACTCCAAGCACCCGTGCCCCTGGGGGGCCCTGCTCTGCAGCCCTGCTGCCTGCCCTGGCGGTACCGATGTGCTCAGGTCGGGGACATCTCTGAGACGTGCAGTCTGGCACACATAGCCTTCCTCCTTCCCTGCCCTGCAGGATCAGCATAAGAGGCTGATAAAAAAGTAAGAGCAAAGTCAGCCACGCCAAAGTCACTGACAGTGAGAGCAGTGGCAGGACACAGATGACAGGGCCGTTTGTTACCTGAAACTTTGACACAGCTTCTGCCCATATGGTATGTGAATAATCCTGTTCTGTTGCATCAATTCTGCTTCTCCTAAAGGAAAAAGTCACTGTTGGATGTATGCTGGTGATCTGGAAGCACTTCCGTGCAGGAGTGCAGCTTGTTGGAGGTAGCAGATCTCGCCCTCGGCACCAGGAAGTCTCCAGAAAGTCCCACATAACCGTTGGACAGAATACAGCTGTTCTCAGGCTAAGAGAAGAGAGAAAGAAAAAAACGTATTTAGGCTTTTTTTGGGGCAGTATTTTGCTACTATTGATTTGTTTGGGTGCTGCCAAGGAGGAAGCAGCCTGTTCAGCTGCTGTGACCAGGCAAGGTGACTGCTGTCTAAAAGCCAGGTGGCATGTGCCTTTCCCATGCTAAAACCCCCAAGAGTTGCTGCCAAAGCAAACAGTGAGCTCAAGAGTAGAATGAGGTCCTTACTTTGTGTCCGCTCTCCTGGCTCAGCAAGGAGGTGTATGTCCCATAGGAGTTCATGGGAGTCTCCAGGGGCCTGCCAGTGCTTCCAGAATGCTCAGCAGCTGAGTTCTGGAAAGGGTGGTGGGATGCTGAGGTAACAGGAGATAAGCCAACAGGCTTCTTGGAGATAAGCTGGTATGAGGAAGGAGGGGAAAAAACAGAGTATGGAACCACCTCTTCCTGGGAGCCCCTGCTGCCCGTAGCGTCCATGCTGGACAATCTGTTGAGGTTGATGTGTGTTGTTGACGTGCTGGGCCCTTGCACTGGACTCGAGCAGCCCTGGCACTGGGGGGTCAAGTCTTGGTCAACACCACAGTATTCAGGCTGAGTTGGGGGACCCAGGAGTGAGGAAACATAGTCCTGCCATGGGCTGCTGGGGAGGAGGTGTGGAGAGGCAGTGGGGTTGTGGCCACACGCCGTGTTCATCAGCACTTGCTGGTTGGCCTTGTGTTTCAGCTGGCCTTGCAATCCCGAACATCCTGAGCCCGGACTGTGAATGGAAGGGGGCTGAAGAGCATCTTCCTGCGTGACAAGCGTAGCTGGGAATTCACTCTCCAGCTGTTGAGCCCCAAGTGGCTCCTGCATGTGTGGGGCTCCCATGGGAGAGCCCTGCAGGCCCAAAGTGGGAGCTCCAGCCCACTGAGTGCCCTGCGTGAGCTGGAGGAAGTGGAGCAAGCCCTGTTCTGCAGCTGGCTTCCACTGAAAGCCCACAGCCGGCTCTTCCTCTTCCTCTGGTGGCTTCAGCAGCAATGGGGAAGGCTGCCCCAGGGTGGTGTAGAGGGGCCATTCCCAGGGTGGAGCAGCTGCCTGGCCATGGGCAACTCCAGGTTGCTGTGTTTGTTGGGAAAGATACTGAGGGTCCTTGTCCTCCCCATGGTATGGAGCGAAGCCTTCATTCAGGCTCTGGGTTGTGTCCAGCAAAGACCTGACCTGTTGTCCCCCCTCGTACTTGTTCATTAGAGACTCCTGGATGTAGGAGAGAATATCATTGTTGGTTAGGAAGTTGCTGAGGGACAGGGAGTAATCAAGCTCCATATCAACCATCACCATTTTCTCATCCAACAGCAGGAGTTCCAGGTCTTTGGCATTTAAACCAAGGCTCTCCAGCGCACTGGACAGGTCACTGTTGGAACAGCTCTCATTGCTGCTAATCGAGAGTGAGTCCAGGGTGGCCAAGAGAGGGTTCTTCTCCTGCAAATCTGTCAGTTCCTGCTTGAAGCTGCTTTTCCTTGAGGAAACTGGGGCAGTGATTGTGCTCCAGGGCTCTCTCTGTGCAACCCATAAGGACGTATCTCCCAGGTGGTTCAGGAAAGTACTGCTGGAGCAGTGACTGTGTGTGGGAGCTGGCTGGTAGATGTACATGGCCTCATCCTGTTGCATTATGGCACCAAGTAGAGAATTGGGGTCAGTGTTATCCTTCTGGGAGCACCCTCCATTGCTGTGGCTCGTCTTCTTGGACTTGGTGTTCTTCTCTTTGCTCTGGAAAGAGTCAGGGAAGCCTGGGAGAGTGTGAGTAGTTTGGTACAAGAGTGCTTCTCCTGTAGCAAACGTAAAGGGAAGATGCATGGACCGTTTCCTGAGGTGTTCTCCTCCCTCTTCATCTCTGCACAGGAGGAAGAAGAATTAGGTTCTGAATGTGTGTACACACTGCTAGTTGTTTCCTGGAAAGGGTAACTGTGATCACAGCAACCTTTTTCCAGCCTTCTTTTTCCTGTTACCAGACTGCACTGCACACAAATACACACACAAATACACACCAACACATCTGTAATACAAGCCCGGATAAAGAGTTTTGCTGGTCAAAAGTCACCCCTTTGCCTTGCTCATCTATGCTGCAGTCATCCTCTTAGGACACAGGTGTTGGGTTACTGGCCAACCCAACTGTGAAATGCTCGAGGTCCCTCTTGTTTCTGCCCCCACATGAGCAGCAGGTTGTGGGAGCTGTTAGGGACGAGGCTCTTCACCAAGAACACGAGCAGAGCATTGCTGCAGGCTGAGCCAGAGAGGTCAGAGTCCATTTTTGTGACTGCAGGTGTGAGGTCCCAGTCCTGCTTTCCCACCCACACCCTGAGGGAGCAGCAGAGCAAGATCAGCATCTTGCAGACGCCTTGCAGAGGGCAGCGGGGTTGGAGAGCACCGGTCAGAGCACAGTGTCCTAAGGCAAATGTGTTTTCCCCCCGTCCCAGCCAGCACTCACACGAGTGGTCTCTGTGTGGCAATAATGTAGTCGGGCTTGCCGTTCTTGTAGACGAGCCGGGCATTGGCCTGCACCCACTTCCAGCGGCTGTCCTTCGTCAGGAGGCGGAAGACTGTCAGGCCGCTCTCGCCTGTTCTCATCACTGGCAGGAGAGAACAAACCTGTGCTGAGGCCTGTGCAGCACATCACGTGAGCCAGGGGCTGATTTGAGGGCTGCAGCTCTTCCAGGGCTCCAGCTCTACGAACAAGCAGATCCTCCAACAGACAGACACTACAGCAACGAGAGCATCATGGCAAGGCATAAAGTGGAACGTGCGACTGGCAAGAAGCTGCAGGACAGCTACCGTAGTCCAAGCCCACCCAACAACCTCAGAGCTGAGCACAAGGGAGTAGGGAAGGAGATCTTACTTCTGACGTGGTTCTCTGCACAATACAGCATGTCAGCAGCATGGATGAACTGGTAACCAGTGCCACACATCCGCAGTTCTGCCTCAGTGTAGCCCAAAACCACCTTCCCCCTGCAAGAGAGCCAGAAAGCACCGTGCTCAGAGGCAGGGCCTAGATTGGTGTCATGCACGAACCACTGTGCAGGAAACACACAGATTCCCAGCATGTCCCCCTGAAATCAGCTTTGTTACTCACTTGGCATCACATGCCAAGGGGGTGAAGTCCAGCTTGTGCTTCGTCCTAAAGATTGTGTTCTTGGTTCTGATCTCCAGGATAGATGGTGGCTGCAGGGGAGTGGCGATTGCAAAGAGGGCAAGCTGGGGTGGCAACGGAGACCCGTCTTTGGACCTTTTGTTTTGACCATGAAGGAATTTCAGCCTGCCTTGAAGGTTTAAAGCCTTGAAAGAGAAGAAGAGTTCAGAATCACACATTAAACTTTGTAGAAAAAAAGAAAATGAGGGAAGAAAGTTGCATGGAAAGTGAGTCATCTGACTGGGAAGCTGATGCAAACAACCCACAGGGGATACCAGCCCTCCAGCAGCAGCAGTGAATCTCCATAGCAGCACGGAGAGGAGGTTCATGTGCCCCAAACCATCTGACACAGTAACGCTGTAGGACCAACTCTCCTGTGCTCCAGGAGTGTTTTCCCTTTCAGCTCACAGCTCCCCCCATTCCCAGATGAACACGGACACACGGCCTGCCTACAGCCTGAGCACCAGCAAGGTGGCCAAGGCCGTGGTCCAGGCGGGTGTTTGGTTTATGCATGAGGGACATAAGAAACAAGCGACACACTGCAGCAGGAAGTCACCAGGTTGGATGTTTTTTGATCTCAGACTGCTTTTTGGCACTGATTCTTTGCACACAGTGCATCAAACAAATCAAAACCTGCACAATGAGGCTGTATATACAAACCAAATATAGGAAGAGCAGTGGAAAAGGCTTATTGCTTAAGCAGGCAAATAATGTATACAGCAGAGAAAAGCTCTGGGACTTTCTTGGTCAACTCTTGCATTGCAGGCGGCATGGACACCTAAGGAGAAGCCCATCCTGCTGTGGAGGGGGCAGTGCAGATCTGTACTCACCAGGAAGCCAGATGAGTTATCCAGGAGGCAGCGAAACCGGCACACAAAGCTCCTTTCGAGGAAGGCTGAGTTTTCTGGGGGCAGCTGATCAGGCTTGTAGGGGACGGCAGGAGAGCCAAGACTCTTCTCCCCTGTAAGAGAGAGCAAGAGAGGAGCCAAAGGCAGGTGGTCCTCAGCAAAGGCTGGAGGTTTCAGCAGCACTGACACTGTGTGGGCAGCTGCAGCAGTCTGCAAAGCACAGCCACAGAAAATCCACTGAAGCAACAGAAAATCCACTGGAGCAACAGAAAATCCACTGGAGCAGGACTCGGTGGCCTCAGCCACAGATTTGGGCCCCATGTAAGCAACTGGTGGGATCTGGGTTCCGTAGCATAGGTCATGGCAGAACACATGAAGACCACATGAAGACCGTCTCCACTGTGTGGCTGCACATTGTGGCTTTGCCAACGTGCACTGGGACATGTCCTTGCTGTGATGGTGACTACCCCGTGCAGAGAGACCACCCGAATCTCTGCTGCTTGCAGAGGGCAGGGTCCTGTTGAGGACAAACTCCCCTCAGGGGGAAGGCGAGCAGGAGTAGCTCCACTGGGGCTCATGGGGCGGATGTCCTGTGTCAGCCTGGACACCTGCACCTACCTTCAGAGCAGGGCCCCCCCTCAGGAGCGCGGGGCGGGCTGAGGGCCCAGTGCAGGTTGCGCCTGAATTCCTGCTGGTCCTCGGGGTGGATCAGCTGGAATACACTCTGGTGCATGACATCCGTCTGGAGGAAAGAAGGACACATGAATCCCATGGCCTCGTCCTAGACGCTAGTTTTCATGGTCTGACTGGGAACGTGAAATTGCCCATTTCACTAAAATGAGTTTTTTCACCAACAGGCTTTGCTAGCCTGGCTGCTCTGCCCCAAGGACTGTGTTGGAGCACAAACCCATGTCAAAGACTCCATTTAACCATTTTTCTCTTTCCTTTCCTGTTGTCCCAGTGCAGCTAGGACACTTCACAGATTAAATTCCCAAGCCCCCAAAATCCCGTGGAGGGTAAAATCTGTGCATGTTGCAGCTCTCCTGCTCTTGCCTCTGCTGTGATGATTTCTGAGCCCTACGAAGGGAAGGATACTCTGAGATCACATTGACATCAATGTCCTGCTTTCTTCCCAGGACACACAATGCACAGAGACCCTGCTCTCTCTGCAGAGCTCCAAGCAAGGAAATTAGGCCTATCTTCCATCATTGAGGCAAAATTCACATAGCAAGAGCCAACCCACTGCCCCAAGTGACAGGCGTGCTACTAACCTGATGAAATCCCAGGTAGTCCTGAATCGTGTGCGAGCAGTAAAATATCTGCCCTTCTGATGTCACCACCAGCACAAAGCCATTGAGTGCCTGGGGGAGAGAGAAGGGCAGCAGTTACAGACCATGTTCACATCGCCCTTTCCTAACAGGGCTGCAACCAAACACTGTGGTTTATTCTTAGATTTTCCTCCATGCTGCTTCACTTGGGCAAATCCACTGCTTGACAGTTGGTTGGAGAAAAAAAGGAATCCCAAGCTGAGCAAGAGGAGCTCTTGGTGTTGCTTATGTCTTTCTCCATCATAAGCATATTGATAACAGCACCATCTGACTCTGCTTCCTGCTTCAAAGTGGGAGGCAGCTCTGCCTCTGACTGCAAAATCTAATTAGCAAAAGCTAATTTCTGCTGCAGGGAGACAGAAGAGCAATCTGCACAGAGCGGATGACTGCAGCAGTGCATGGAGCTCATGTGAATTTGAGAGCAGATCCAGAACTTCTACAATGAAGGGCTTGTTCTGGTGACGGACTTAGGTGTCCTGAGAGGAGTTTCTACCTTCTTGCTGTCCCTACTCTGAGCGGGCCATATGCTTTTTCGCTGGGGATCCCAGCTGGATACCTTCTCTTTACAGCATGATACGGACCTAAAAAGTCATCTGTTCAACATAGGATGGACAGTCCCTTCTTCTCCTGTGAGAACTGCCATGTTATGCAGTTACTTCTTAGTTACTTGGGATGCAGACAGGGTTCAGCAACAGGCATTTTAATTCCGAATGTCCTATTTAATTGTCCCTGGAAAAGAGGAGATCAAGGGGATTCTTCTTCCTTGTTTTCCCAGGATCTCAAGTAATATGAATGTCACAACACACTGCAGTGTAACTGAGCACCTGGGAACCGAGCAACATGTCAAAGTATTAATTTACTTTCAGATTTGACAACAAGGGCCTCCGTTCAGCAAACAACACTGCAGTGATCCCCGTGCTGGCAGAGCTGTGCCAGCCAAGCACAGGGACGGAGCCTGGCTGCCTTCCTCTAAGGTCACACGTCCACCCGCGTTCGCTGCTTGAGAGTAGCCTAATTCAGACTGATGGAGCAGGAAGCAGATATGGGTATTCATCCTCATACTAGAAAGACAAATAAAATGATAGAGGTGCTTGCAGAATGAAACTGGACACAATTAGGAGTGGGACTGTTCTGATATTCTGGAGGAAGTGAAACTTTTTGAGTGAAACCTTGAAGGAAAGCAGTGTTTCGCACCAGCTTCATTTAATGTTGAGCCCTAGTAGCTCCGTTGGGTAGTTTCTGTCCTGCTTTGGGAGGCCCCTGGCAGCCTCTGGACACCGAGAGACCCTTGGTTCTGCACACGAGCGTCCTTCTCAAGTACCCCATGACCAAGCTGAACCGTCGCCGTGCGCTGGGGAGTGGGCAGGGATGCGAACGTCAGCGGCGCTCGCAGCCGCACTCCTGTTCTCCCGGGACCTCCGTGTGGTTAGTGCAGAGCTTTAGGCAACACGAGCACCGTGTCCTGCGGCGTGTGCTCATCCATGCACATCCTCCACCCAAACACTGCACTCGATCTCTGGATGTTACGCTCTGTTTTCATAAAATAAACACTCTGGTGCCTTCGCCGGTGCAGGCTCCAAGCATCAAGCCCTCCCCACAGAAAAGAGCAAATGCAGCCAATCTGAGGCTTCTGATGCATTTTTAATGCTACACAACTTACATATTTCACAGTTCAGTGGCCTCTCCATCTTCTAGAGCTCCAAGACTGCAAACTCAGCATGCAGGGAGCATCCCATTCCTAGGCAAGAACGAGCTGAGCGACTCAGAACCCCTGTCAACCTCAAGAAGGGCCCATTCCTAAGTGCTTAACAAAACTGGGCTTAGAATATGCTGTTGGGGGTCTGCATAAACTACCCCTTTAGCACAGAAGTTTGCATTAAAAAGAAGGTAAAAAAGAAGGTAGGTGGCTGAGGTGAGGCTGCAGTTCTCCTGAGTGTGTCCTTGGATAAAGACTCTCCTCCTCCCTGGCATCATGAATCCTTTGGGACGTCCACTTTCTCAGTTCTGTGTCTTATGGATAGAGATTAGAGGGAGGAACAGTTGAAAGAGTTGCTGGGGCTGGCGGAGCAGCTCCTCAGCCCCCAACCAGACACAGTGTTTTCTGTGCTTGGCTGTTCTTCCCATCAGGACAAGAGGTCCTTGCAGGGATGGAGGGCAGGGGTCCTCCTGCAGCACTCACCCCAGAAACTGTGCCCTGTGTCTGCCAAAAGCTAAAACCAGACCTGTAACACTAACCAGGGCTACAGAGGGGAAATGCGCAGGGGCCAGGTCAGGTCCATTCCTTCCCTTCCCGCTGTACCAGGAGTAATTGGAGCCGAGCGTGTCCTCTCGGCCAAGCCTGGCTATTGTTGCTGCCAATTCCCAATTCATTGTCCAGGTCCCTATCTCCCCCTGCCCCCTTTATTCTGGGCACAAACACTCTCTGTGTTTACTGTGTGGGTCTGAATGTGTGGGAATCTGCTGCAGAGGTTAATTAGTGCCACCAAGTGCGCTTTAACCCTTTGAGCAGCTTCTAGGGCATTTCTGTCCCATCATGTCAGCCAAGCACGTCATGCATCGCTCTGACTTCTCTTAAGGACCCTGATGAAGGGGAGGATTTAGTAACTTGCAAAACACAACGTGTGTATGTTGCTGTGCACTGCTTGGTAATACTGCTTGGTAGCTCGGCAGAGATTACTGACCCAGTCCTCGGTCTTGCTTAAGCATCAGCCACTCTGAAGGTGCTTTCCTGCTCTCAAGAAGAGAGCCCAGCCGTTCCACATTGAACCTCCCTGTCCTGAAGCATTGGCACGCCATCCTGTACATCGTGATGTGGGCAAACCTCTGCCAGGCTGCAATAGGGTGACCAGGATTGTGCTGGTACTCGGGAGAGCACAGAAAACGGTTCAGTGAACGTGCCTGTTAGCGTCTCGTGGCTACAGGACATGACAGACTGCACTTAGCTCCCTGCTGTGCAGGGATAAAATAGAGACATTCACCCTCTCTTGTTGACGTTCCTCCAGCCCTGGAAGTCGCAGGGCGAGAGGCCGTTCCCTGTGGCCTTGGTGAGAGTCACAGCCAAGGCCGGATCGCAGCTCTTCCCCACTGCAGCTTGCTGCGGGAGCGGCGAGGGCAAGGGCGGCCTGCACAGCTCCCTGCGAGCAGCTACGTCCACTGTGTGTAAGACTGAAGATCTCGCCCATCCTTGTCTATATATTCTCTTCACATGTTAAGCATCACTGAAAAACTAGGAAGACTCCACAGTGTTTTCTTCTCCACTTTCTTTCCTGTTTGGATAACATTCCTAGTATTAGACAAGCAAAACCATTTGGAAAAAACACTCTGAAAATGTCCTGTTCTGCTTGGCTTCCACGTTACCTATATGGCCTATTTATACAGTAAACAAAGTGGAGCAGCAGTTCCCCTTTGGTCAGAAGTTCAGTGTTGCTGCTAGTGAAATGAAAAGGAATTACGACCTTTGAAAGATTTGTAGGTGGAAGTTTTCTCTGGGAAAGAAGATGAAAAAAAAAAGAGCAGAAGTAATAACAGCAAAAAAATCTCCTCCAGGGATCTGAAGAGGGCTTAAACCTCTGCTACATCAAACCGTTAAGAGTTAGACAATCTGAAGTCACTGAACAAGAGTAGGGAGAAAATCAGTTTTGCATCCTCATTAAAAAGCTGTACTGATCAATAAATTATTGAACTGGAGAGCTTCTCTCCTTCTACTATTGTGTATTTCACCCAAGTATCCCATGACTGCTGACACAGCAGCCTGCTGTTTAGGTAAAACTCAACGCAGCTGAAAAGGGGCAGTCGGAAGCTGCCAGGGCAGAGCGTGCCAGGGCGATGAGAGCATTAACCTGTAGGAGCAGCTCGCCCTCCGGTACTCCCGCAGCTCCCAGGCCCGCAGCCCGTCTGCTCTCGTGGCCTCCACTGCTCTCTGCTTCCTCGCCACTCTGATTCTTTAGAGCAACTGCAACAAAGCAAAAGAAAGGGAATTTAGCACTGCATTAATGTTTAAGAAGTCCCCAGAAGAACCTCTTCTTAAGAACCCCAGAAGAATCTCTTACCAACCTGGCTGCATCTGCAGCCCATGCTTGGTAGTGCTGCTCCAGAGGAAGCCTTTTGCTTCATCCCTTATTTACTCAGGGTCTCCCAAGAACACGGTTAGTTACTTCATTTGCTGGGAAAATCTTATCACTGAGCAGTAGCAATCAAGAGATCCTTGGACCCAACTTGGACACATTTTCAATTCCCCATCCCACTTCTTACCAGGACCAAAGGGCCTGTGCAGTTCCAAGCCAGTCCGTAGGTACAAAACCATACAAACCATCTCTCGGAGCACAGGGGCTGCTCTGTTTCTTCCGCAGGCATCACCACACGTGGCATTTATTTGTAGATATCAGCAGCAGTGGTAGCTGGCTGCTTGCACCATATCCCATTCTCTTTTGAGTAAGAAACATGCCATCTTGAAGGGTATAGTCTGCAGACTATACTCTTCTGCAGAGTCTAACTGACAAGAGGCCACCAACACTTTACTCAAATTCAGATGAGCCACGGTTCACAGAAGGAGAAAAAATCATGGAAAAATGTAGCCATGGAAGGATGCAGAGACACGGATTTCTGGGATCACAGGCAATCTAAATGTGATTTACGCACTATACATATGGATGAGGAAATGCACCACTCATTTATTGCAAGATGCACCTGTAAATTCTGTTCTCTGCTCCCTTCCAGAGAGAACACGCACAGGTCGTGTTTCCAGGTGGATACCGGGAAACCGCCCTGGCTCCTCCTCAGCACTTCCTGCAGCAACACGGGCTGCCGCGGTTGTCATCATCAGCCACAGGCTAAAAACCACCCCAGAGCCTGCCCGCTGCGTGGAAATCGCTGTGTGGCCCACGGGCTCCTGAGCCAAGCCGGGAAACACGCACAGCCTGCAAAGGCAGGAGGTTGTTTTCATACAAGCAGATTTCCCCTATGTATGAGGAGGTTTTCTGTCCTTTACCAAAGCAGAACCATTCAAGGAACCCCAAACAGGGCTAAAGATCCCAGCTCTGCACTGTAGACATCTCAGACTGGCCCTCAGGCTGCTCTCCCCTGGCTTTGTCTCTCTATAAATAGTCCTGCGCAGCCCCTTGGGTGGCTAATTCAGCAGAACTGTCGCAGTGAATCTGACTGACAGAGCAGAGATCAGCCAGAGAGCGGATCATCCTCCACACTGCGACTCTGCCCTGGAAAAGCAAGGCAGGAACAGGGAAAACTGGGGGGTTACTGGCAGAAAAGCGGCCTTGCAAACCAGCCACTTGCACCACACAAGTGGCTTTCAGCAGGGAGATGGGATGCTGGCTTCATCCTTGCTAGGAAGTGCTGCATTACCTGGGCTGGACCTTTATGGGAGGGAAGAAGAGAAGCAGTTCATGTCGTGGAAATCATCTCGTAGATGCCCTCGCCAGCAGCACATTTGCCCCCGGCAGGCAGTGAAGGAAGGAAGTGAGGATGGGAAAGCCAGTCATGAGAAAGCAGCAAGGTTTGTCTGTTTTCCCTTTGCGTAGTTGTGGTGCCTTGCAGAAGGTTCCCAAAAGCTGGATCCCGTATTCCGGGGATGGGCACAGCTCAGCTCACAGCTGGCTCTCAGCGAGAGACCGTGGGGTTGGCCTCCCACAGGGCACCAGAAGAAAGGATGTGTTGCCAGGGCTGGGATAGAAGTTGCAGTTTGAGTGAGTTTTGTCTTCTGCAGGTATTAAAGACCTTTAAGCCCCCTTAGCCAGGCCTTTGCAGTACTGTTGTGCCACAGAGCTTCCCTGTGAGCCCTGGCGAGGTGTGAGCACTGATTTCTGCCCACAGCAAGAGGACACAAGATGCAAACCCTTCATCCCAGCAGGAGCAGCCCCTGACCTGCCTCAGCTGGGAGGACAAGGCCAATCCCTTGAGCAAGGAGTGAAGAATGGGAACCAAACGTAGCCCCCGGATTCCACCAGCAGGACAGAATATGGGATGTGAAGGGCAGCAAACCTCAGTAAGGCTTTTGACAGGGTCGCACAACACAAGCTCACAGGGAAGAGCTGATGAAGACAGGGGCAGCTGAGCCGGCAGGGAGCTGGACTGGCCCTGGCTGAGCAGCAGAGCCCAGAAGGTTGGTTGTGGTGAGTAGTGTGAAGGCAAGCTGGAGAAGACAGTAACAATTATTTTCCATTTACTTATTCGTAATAGATACTATGGTTTTGCTCACTGTTTCATAATACCTGCCACAGCTCCCCATTGACACAAATTTCATCAAGTAGATTAATTATTTATCCCTCATCTGAATGGTACAGAGACACAAAGTTCTGTGACCACGTCTGGTGAATAATGAATGTCCTGTTAAAAGATCTAATTGCACTTATGAAAGCGAGGATGCTCTGACTGCACGTTACTCTCTGTGTGCCAAGTGAAAGCATGTGCAGAGGGCTCAACTCATCCAGGATTTCCTGGAGACCTGAACAGGGTTTCCCTTCTCCTTGCAGCACCTGTGAGCAGGTGCTCCCTCATAACGCTCGTCCTTTTCTCAGTCTCCAACACGTAGCTTCAACACTTCTTGCACACTCCCAGCACGAGCCCCTTCTCACCTGGTGTGTTTGGGTACGAGGTTTCCAAGTGTCACCTTAGAGATGGCAGAGACCCTCCACAGCCTGAGGCAGCTCCTCGGGGCCAAGGAAGATACTGTGTTCACCCTATAGCTTCATCGCCTGGGTGCCTACATGCTCTGCTTCCCCTTCATAGCAAAGCACTTATTTCTGTTCCATGAGCTCTCCAGGAATTTTACAAATTCCCCCCAAACCCACATCTGCAGCAGAAATAAACTGAAGAATCCAATACCGAGCTCGATTGACTCCCGCAGAGCTCATCTCCTTCCAGAGGGGCCAAATCCCAAGCCCAGCGCAGCGTTTTCAGTCCTGCGCTTCTCCAGAGCTTTAAGGGATTATGGCCAGCCACAGAGCTGCATACCAACACTACAGAATCTAAATGCTTACATTTGGAGATCTAAGGACTACTCTAAGAAAACCCCAAACCCTCAACACTTTTTGGAATGTTATATATATTTTCTAAATGTAATAAACACAAACTGTTTGGCTTTATTACACAAACGCAGCCCTCACGCTTTCCTTCAGAGCTGCCAAGTAGTGCGTTTTCCTTCTGTCCCACCCCGTTTTCCGGAGGGCGAGGGAGGCCCAGGGAAGGGTGACCTCCGTGTGCACGGGCCGCGCGTCCCGGGCCGGCCGCGTCGCAGGCGCTTAGTGTCAGGCGACGGAGCGGGGCGGGATTAGAGGGGAGCAGCCCGCCAGGCACCGCCTGGCTAATCTGCCAGTGCTCCTTTGGCACCGCGCAGACCCCAGCAAGACCCACGCTAGGAGGGAGGGAAGGTGGGAATGAGGCCCCCTCAGTGAGCACTGCGCTGAGACGGGCCTTGGGGCAACAGGGGTGGTAACGTGGGGCAGCCACGGGGACCTTGCCAATGCTCTTCCCTGTTTGTCCCCTCTGCAGTTCCCTGCTGCCAAATGTAACGTCATCTCTGGAGTCCTTCCAGTCAGAAGGACACGCCAACACCTGAACCTGTATGGCCCAGGAGTGTAACTACAGGGCAACCATTCCCCATCGTGCTGAGGTGCAGGTACTGGTGTTGCTTAGGGAGGGATGGCTGCTGAGGGATGGGGCATCCTGCTCCTCAGCCTCGGAGTGACCTAGAGTCTTCATTTGGGGAGTTGTTCCCTCAGCAAGAAGGGACAGGAAAAGGGCCCTGGCCAGAAAAAAAAAAAAAGGAAAAAGAGAAAAAAGAAGACAAGCAGGACAGCTTTTTTAAGCACTCTGCAGTGTCGCTTGCATATAACTCTGGATTTGAGAACCAACATCAGCTCCTTCTGGTCCTCCTCTTTCAGGCCAGTACTGCTGATTTGTCATGTCGGTGCTGCTTTATCCATCAGAAGAGCTGTGTCATAGCAGCAGGGGGTTGCATCAAAAACCTCCAGAAATCTCTTGCCAATTACAAGAGTCTGCGATTTGCCCTTGTTCTGCCACTCACCTTGTTCTGCCACATCTCGTTCCTCTGCTCGGGAATCTGCTTTTCAAGCAGGCAGTTGTGTTCCCATGGGATTCACCCAACTCCATCAATTATTTCTCCTCTGCCAAGTGCAGTAGCTCTTCACTGAACTGTATCAACGAGGGAGCAGACAGCTGGTCTGTCTCACACCCTCAGTTACCTTCCAGATACTCACACAGCAGCTATGTTCAAGCCAATGACAAATCTACACTGTTTCCATCAAACATTTTTCCACTAGTATCTCTGCTGGAAATCCCTCCTTGATTGTCTGAAAACATTGCTGACTGACACAAAAGTGCTGCTAATGAAAATATAAATCACTGTCTGTCTGCAGAATGTCCCATGGCAGGGGAATGCTGAGCTGAAGTCTGTTCTTGGTCTTACGTGCACAAATCCAGAGCAATTATCCTGAAGACTGACTAACCCTATCCCAAAGTAAAGGCAGAAGCTACTTGTGTCTCCTGCAGTGGTTTCAACACATTCGTCCCAGAGCAGCACCGTTCTTAAGGGAAGGGAGTTGCTTGGATGGCAAAGGGAGAGAGGGCATCTCAGTGCTCAGATTAAGCAGATTTTGCAGCCATACACGAGTCTTCTTGCCCTGCTTGAGCAGGGAGCTGGACTAGGTCATCTCTAGATGTCCCAGCCAACCTCAACCATTCTGTGATTCTGATTCTCACTGCTGGAGACTCACAGGAAGTTCCTCACACAGTCGAGCAAGAGCACGAAGCCAAGGCAGGTGAACGACATGAGGGCAGGGAAGGATGTTGTGGGGAAGACAGAAGCGGAGCTGGGACGGATGACAACCATGCAGGGTTCTTGTCATTCTTGAGCAATGTCAGCCACCATCTTTGCCTTACTCAACTCTTTTGTGGAAAAAATAAAACAGGCATTCAAAAATTGTGATCTTAAAGAACTGCAGTCACCCCTCCATGTTACATGTTCTTTAAGCTGAGAATTTTAAATTATTAATGTTTCAGGAGAGACTAAAGCCTGCATTGCGCCACCGCCCCCTGCCCCACAGCATCCCCGGCGCTGGGCAGAACCAGCAGCTTTTGGCAGGCAGAAACCCTCGGAAACACCAACACGGCCCCCCACCTTGCTCCTGTGCTTCAGGGTCTCAACAGAGGTGCCGAACAGCCAGCACCCGACCCCTTCCTGCAGGGCACTGCTCACAGGACTTCAGAGCCCTTAGTTTTGATTTCACCTGCCTGCTGATCCCCCAAACACTCCCTCGGGCTGAGGGGAAGGACATTCAATAATGTGCAGCTAAAGAGCTAGGATTTCTTAGCTACAGGTAACGTTTTCATGGCACTGCTGTTACTAGCAAATCCGGTGCTGTCCAACCCTCCCGAGGGTTTATCACAACCCTGAATTACAACCATTGCATCCCAGTGGAACCCAGCGACGTTGCATTTTGAAAGGTCCCAAAATAAACCATAACTGCATCACAATTACTCATTGCCGTGAAGCTTAAAGGGGGCATTTCTCCACCCTGTCACCACAGAGGCCACTCTCACTGTGACCCCTTCCAGCCGCGCTCCATAACCTGCCTCCAAGCGCGCAGCTGGGGGAACCTCACGGGGAAACCGCCCGGCGCCAGCCTCGCGTTCCCACCCCGGCGGGACCCGGGGTAAAACCAACTGCACCGCCGGGATGCGCCCGCCCAGGGCCGCCCCGGGCGCGGAGCGGAGCCCGCACAAGCGCCCGAGCCCGGCGGGGCTCCGGCTCCCCGCGCCGCCGCCGCTCACCGCGGAAGAAGCTCCTGGCGCGCAGGTAGCTCACGGCGAGGCGCAGCACGGACAGCTTGTCCAGCGCGGCCAGCACGTCCCGCGGGAAGGGCAGCAGCGCCGACAGCCGCCCCAGCTCCGCGTTCAGCCGCTCCCGGTGCCGCTTCGACGGGTTCCACTTGGCGCCGTCACCGGGGCCGCCCGTGGCGCTGCGGGGCACGGAGAGCGCGGGGTGAGCCGGGCGAGCCCCTGTCCCGCCGCGGGAGCCCCTGTCCCGCCGCCCCGCACACTCACGCGCGAGGCTGCGGCTTCCTCCGCTTGCGGCCCGCGTGCATGGCGGCCCGCGCGCCCAGCGCCGCCGCCTCCGCCGTGGGGGCGGCCCGGGGGCCGTGGGGGCGG
>JAVCKT010055323.1:0-12350 GCA_032273925.1 Rhynchotus rufescens
CAGGTGCCCGCTGCGCGCTCCGTGCGCGCTCCGTGCGCGCTCCCCGCCGGGGCGCGCGGCCCCGCTGCCCCCGCCGGCCGCAGCAAAGCGCGGCGGGAGGGAAGGAGCGCGGCTCCTTCGCGTAGCCCCAGGTCCACTGCAACCCCCCCGCAAAAGGTTTCTGTTTTCCGACATGCGCCTGCACCAAGGGCCCGGCTGCAGGTGGCTTCCCGCGCGGGTTTGCTGCAGCTAAGGGCAGAGGGGCTGCCCGTGGGCCCCCACGCACGGCCCGGAGCAAGGGCCTCCGCTCCGGCAAACATTTCCACGGGGACAGTGCCCTCGCTCCCAGCAAACAGCGCCTAATCGCAGCGTCCGGCCGGCGGGACCGCACTGGGCCGGGAGAGCGGCACCGCTCCGGCCTGTCCCGCAGATCCGGCCCTGCAAGGTGCTCCCGGCCGCTCCGGCCGGGAAGCGGCGCAGGGCGGTGAGCAGGCGCTGCGGAGCGGGAGGCCGTGCCGGCTCCCAGGCCCCCTGCGCCGGACCAGCTTCTCCCCGACTTTCTATTTTCCCTGTGATTCAACACTGAGCAACAGTGGCATCCGCTGGGCAGCGCGCTGCCTCCCGCTCTGCCGCGCGCTTCCCCGCCGTGGAAATCAAACACAGTTCCCAGATGGAGGTGGATTGGGGGGCGTCCCTTCCCAGCCCCAGCCCGGCTGCCTCCTGCTCTGCCCCACTATCTTTAGTTCTGATTTTTCAGGGGATGTTACAGCCGGGCAGCAGTTCTCGTGGCCCCTGGCCCTTGCCGAGCACCCTCCTCCAAAGGCTTCTCTTTTCTGACACAGCTCTTGTTAATTGTTCATCAAAAGAGCTTTTTTTTCCCCCCTTTTTTTTCTCCTAAAGTAATCTTTTTCTTAAGAGGTTGAATTAAAAAGGGCCATAAATGCCTTCCAAGACTAGCAGTAATTAATAAAAATGAAGCAGTAATTGGCCATTATTTTTTTTTCTCTCATGCACACATATGCCTGGAGCGAGGCCCCTAAAGTCCCAGTTCTGGCAGGAAAAGGCTGTGGCTGCTCCTGGGCATCCATGGCCCAGGCCATGCACAGGATGCACCCAGGGGCTCCCAGAATGTGGAAAAGGAGCTAAAGGAGGGTCCACAGCTGCACAGGGCAAGCAGAGAGCTCTCTGGGAGGAGGAGGAGGGCTGGAGTGGGTACACGCAGCTGCTTGGAAGATCACGAGCTATTTCCTCCTGAAAAAAGGCACTTTTTACCTGGCAAACTTGACCCTGCTGGACACCTGAGCCCAGGAACTTCTGCAGGAGTTCAGAAAGGTCTTAGACAGTTAAGGACAAGACATATATATATATATAAGTTTTATATATATATACACACACACACATATATATGTACTTATATATAAGTATATATAAGTATGTGTGTGTATATATATTACATATATAGTATATATGTACTATTGACACCTAACTCGGGGGTTTTTACACCACTTTGGAGGCGAGCGCTGTGGGGAGCCTCGCAAGGCCGTGAGCCCCATGTCCCCCCGCGTGGTCCATACTGCACACAGAGGGCTGGGCAAAGCTTTGTTTCCATCCCACGGGGCCCCAGGAAAGCAGAGCCCAAGGTGGGGTTCCTACCAGTTCCAAATCCAAGGCTTGCGGCACAAACGGTGGCTTCCTCCTCTCCTTCCCCAGCTCTCCGGCGGCGTTCCCGGGCACCGAGGAGCCTCCGTGCAGGACGGCGGTGCCGCTCTGGGTCCAGCTCAGCTCCTGGCACCTTCCATTCTCTCTCTCAAGGACCTGCCTCTCTCCGTTCCTATGGGCAGCGCGAGCTTTCCCTCACTGCAACACGGAGGAAAATTAACGGCTGTGCTTGCCCAGCTGCCCGATGGCAGGTGCTGGGCGGCCCCTGCGCCAGAGCTCGAGGAGAAGGTTGTTCCCTTCTCCAGGAAGGCTCCAGGGGCTCGGAGCACCTCCTGCACATGGCTACAGAACGAGGCTGCAGTTGTTGCTCTCATGTCCCAAAACTTCCTCCGGTAGCGGGGCTGGGAAGTGCCCATGGGCAGCCCTGCTCCTCTCCTCCCAAATCTTCCCCTGTCGCTCTTTTTTCCACCCTTCACTTTGACATCCAGCCACCTGGAGGTGAATGCACTCTGCTGCTACTGCGTTTCTTTGGAGGACAGTGCACTGGGAACAAGTCAGTACCATGCACTCTATAAATCTTTCCTTTTCCTTTTTTAACCACTATTTGTTCTTTTTTGCTTATTTGACAGCCAGGATTTTTTTTTTAAGGGATGATTGGCAGGACTCTGACAAAGGTCCCATCATCCTAACGAAACCAAGCAGGAGCCTGGTCTTTGTGCTCCGCTGCACCTTGGCTTGCGTGGCCTGGTGGAGATGCTCTTCCAGGTGGGCACTGGGTCCGGTCCCGCAGACCCACCAAGGATGCTCCTGGCTGCAGTCATTTGCTCTCCGAGACCAAAGCCAGGGATAAAATTCCTCCCGAGGATGATGTGGGTCCTACATGTGCACAGCCTGTCCAGAACCCATAACGTCTCCCTATGTCTATAGCAGCACCTTTGGTTAAAAGAACGAGGGAAAAAACTTAGTCCAGACGTGGAATAACCAGTGACTTCAGCTCAGGCCTTGCCAAAGTCATTGCCCGTCACCTCTCCATCTGTTCTGACAACCACAGGCTCGATGCTGGGGTTTTTTTGGGGAGGTTTCTTCATTTATCTCCTGCTGCCAAAGTGCCTGCTTGCCGAAAAGTAGCGCCCAGCCTAGGTTTCAAGTTGCCTTCCCATTGCGCCATAAAAACCCACCACAAATTAGGTCCAGCTCTGCAAGCAGGGAATCACGGTGCACTTCCCTCCTAAGGTTTAAATTGAGGCTTAATGAAGGCTCAGAATTTAGGATGAAATGCTCAGCCCCTGGCTAATTATGTGCGTAAGGTTCAATTTGCTGGGGAAGCATCTGAGTTAGAAGAATATGAAAAAACCCTGCAAACAGTATTTACATGCTGGAGAATCCCGGGAATACTCCCTTGATACGACACACGAAAGCCGAGTTGGGCCCGGGAGTGCTTTTAGGCAAGCCTCCCTGTACGTTCAAATCATCCAGATAACAGTCAAAGCCAGCCTGCTCTCCGTGGGGTTGGCAGAGCCCTGTGGGTTTGCAGAGCCCATGGCTCTGTGGGGTTTGCAGAGCCATTTGTCCTCGTGCCTCCTTCTCCCGCTGTGAGTCCAGAGGACTTGGCTGTGCCTGGGCGACCCGACTCCACGATGCAGCGCACAGGCTCAGCCTTAGGAGGGGGAAAAACCAGAAGGTAGATTGAAGTGTGCTGCAGAAAGTGCCTTGCGAGGAGGCCGGATTTCCTCCTGGACGTGGAGCGGGACCATCCGTGGGCTGGACGGCAGGAACCACCGACTCGCATCGCTGAAGACGTGGCTGAAGTGTTTGGGGCCAATCCTGCTCCTCTCCGAAGGGACGGGATAAAGGAGGGCTGGAAGTCTCCTAGGATGAGAGAGAGGCAGCAATAAAATATTGCACACACAAATGTGTTCCTGTGTTCTAGCTCTGCTCACGCTCCTCGCTACCATTCTACTCCATAGGTCTACGTGGGTGAAAATCTCAAATTCAGATCCCTTTTGAAGCCATTATGCATCATTTCCAAAGAATTATGCTAAGCTGCTGTTTACTTTCCACTTACGTTTTTCATTACAATTCCAGCCATTGGCTGGATCAAGTTTTCATTTTTATAATATTTTTCCTCCCTGTAGCAATGTCGTGTAAACAGCCTGCTTATTTATGACTCTAAACAAGATGCAAAACTCGGTGAATATCTTGCAGTATTAAGAAAAAATAGCTGTGGTTACTGCCTTATACAATATGCTTGATAAATCTGAATAATCTAAATTTTTATTGCAGCAATCCTTAAAATAAAGGGCTACAATTTCCTTTTGTTTTTGCTCCTTAATAGGGCACAAAAATTCTAATAAACAATTTAGCCTGAACCACGGGGAGAAGCGAAAGGCTGCTCAGATGCAGGGACTCGGTGGGTTATTGGAAACGACTGGTGCGGCGGCAGCTACTTTGACTTGCCGATATTCCTTATTCCTCCTTTTTTAATATCAGCAGCACAGCAGAGCTTTTATGAAAAAATGAAATATCCTTTTTCCAAAGGATGGAAATATTTATGTGGTTCACAGAGAGACAACTGAGGTGCTGGTGGTGTCAGCAAAGCAGATGGAGGTTTTACATACGTGAACTGTGGTGCTCCATCCACCTTCCCCTTATCCACCAACTTGCTCTTTGCTTTCAGGGATCTGCTGACCAACTTTTCATCCTCTTTGCTAGCAAATCTCACAGCCCAAACAACGAAGCACAAGGGCTGCCGCGTCCCTGGCGGTCTCCGCTGTCCTGCATGTGAAACAGAGGAGAATTTAACTGCTGCCTTCTGCTCTGCTGTGGATTACACTTCCCACTAGATGGGAAAGTGTCATTCCCAGCGTGGTGCCAGTTAGTTAATAGTCAGAGAGCACTTATTAAAAACACATACGTGTGGCTGGCGGCGGGAGGAGCTTCCCGGCACGGGAGCCCCTCGTCTCTGCGGGCACGCGGAAGCAGCGCACGATTCGGTGTCAACTGGTTTTTAAACGGTGCTGCTGACAAAACATGATGCTTAAACAAATGGATGATGAGCCGTGGGATTTGAGGGAAGATAGCGGCGCTTCCCTTGCCGCCTGACAAGCTGACAAGCAGGTGAAAAACGTTGCCCTGTAAAGGCAGTTGTCTCCATCGATAGAGAGGCATGATAGAAATGCGCTAGCTGCAGCAAACCAATAGGTGCCCAAACGGGATGGATTTGGGTAAAAATAAGGCTCCATTAGGCCGGCCCTCCCTCTCTTTGGGTCTCGGAATTACGGATGCAGTTGGTGCATCCCCCGAGGCTCCCGGCCGGCTTGAGGAGGTGTTGGCTGCGTGGCCCCAAGGCGGAGGCCCCGGCTCCAGCTCCGGGGCTGCAGGGTGGTGGCCGCAGCAGAGCTCTGTCCTTCCCGCTGCTCCAAGCGCCCCGTGAGCTGCCGCAGGGAGGCGGAAGATTCGCCCGCTCGTCGCCCGCCCTTGTGCAAGGTGAAGCGCCCGAGCTCCCGCTTCCCCAGCTCGCGGCGCCGTTGGCACCTGGAAGTGAATTTTCGCTTCAGGAAGGTAATTATCCTTGAGCGCTGCCCACGGAGCGCGGCTGAGCCTGTCCTACACTGCCAGAGGAAGGTGACAGCAGCTGGTGGCTACGTGCTGCCGCCTCCAGCGCCGTGCGGCTCCCAGGGGCAGAAAGGAGGGAAAGGCAGTTCACAGGCATTTGTGTTGGAACACGACATGAGGAGACGTTCCCGCTGCAGCGCAGGCACACAGGCAGCCGTGCACGAGGAGGCACTTTGCAACCCGTGCATTTTTGAGTTGCCAATGCCCCAGAATGGGAAGTCTTTTTACAGCAAGCTGGGTGCACAGTCCTGCTGGGCTGGCGGCAAGCGGCTGGGCGGCAAGGGCCCGGCTTGGCTCGGCCCCAGGTCGGAAGCACAGGGACAGAGCCAGGAGCAAGGAGCAGTTGCTGCATGAACACCGGCCACCTCTCCATCAGGCTGCAGAATCCCTTCCCAGGGAGGCCGCCCAGCACGAGCAAGTGCAACCGGGTTCCCCGTGGGGGCCACGGCGGGCAGAGCTGCGCTTGGGGGCGCGCGGCCGGCCCTGGCGCGATGCAACACTGCCCTCTCACGGCTCTCCTGCCAGGAACAGCGGCCGCGGAGCACGCCAGGAACACCAGTCCTGGAGCATGCCAGGAACACGGGCCCTGGAGCACGCCAGGAACACCGCAGCCATCGTGGAGCACGCCAGGAACACCGCAGCCATCGAGGACGTTGCAGCATCTTCCACGGCCTCTGTGCAGCGCGTGCGGCGCCTGACGTGATGCCCAAACCGTGGTGGCCAAGTAGGCAGCAGGGCTCTGTGCGGTCGAGCTTTGGGAAGCCAAGCTGGCTCTGGTGTTTCATCTGGGGGTGTTTTCCAGTTTGGGCACGCTGCAAACCGAACCTCTCATCCCCAGCAAGCAGCAGTGCTGACTGGACTCCTGCCTTACAGAACTTCTTTGCACGTGCAGTTTTTCCTCAAAGTTACAAGAACCAACTCCTGTCAGTGAAAGAAAAACAACAGGTAGAGTTTTGCTGAGGGATCAACTCCTCCCAGGCTCGCTCTCAATAAAAAGATAAATCACAAGTCAAATGGTGCTGCTACTCAGGAAGGAGGTTTTTGCAGCATTGCCCCCAGCCTGCTGCAGTGCCACACGCCAGCAGTGAAGAGAAAATAGGAGAAAATAGGTGAACAAAAGGGCTACAGTAAATATCCTCTTACTGAATACTGATTGATTTCACAAATCAATCACGGGCATAAGCTAATGATATAGTCTCAAGCCTTAAAAAAGATGTTTTTTACAAAGGAAAATGATCTTGAAATACTGAAAAAGGAAAGCCCTTAGATAATTTTCCCACCCAGCAGTCACACCATTTAAACAAGCAATTCAAGCAAAATTGAGGCATTTGCCAGTCAATTCCCAAACAGCATTTCTAAAGGAAGGCTTTATCAAATAGCCGGCCTCTCCCCCACCTCCTTTAGAGAGGATAAAAGGAGGAAACGCTCCCGGAGGGAGGCTGCAATCGGCAGCTCTGCTCGCTCCTGCGTCCACCCTGGAGTCAGACCAAAAGCAGAGGGTACACATGGAAGCCCAAGGCAGGAAGCAAGGAGCACAAGGGCGCAGTTATGGCATGTGGCTCCCAGGAAGCAGGTGCGAATCCTGCCCCGTGGGTGCCAGCCCCATCCTGCAGACCCTTTTGCAGACACAGTTATTTGGTGGCTGGTTCAGCCTCATGCTCTGAAGCACAAAGGAGAGGTGATGGGCTGTGTGAATCTTCGTGCTTCTTTTCCAACTCTCTAGGCTTATATATATATATTCAAGGTAAAATATTAGGCTGGGAGACCCATATTGAACAAGATATCAGGAAAAGGGGGAGAATGTTTAAACTATTAGGCTGCTCTTCCATGAGGATAAGGGGAGATCTTTGGGGACTTCTGGGTGCCACCATGCAGGACTGCAACATCAAGCAAGACCAGATGAGTAACAGGGATTTCTTCACTTCTTTCAAAACACGCTGTGTCCCTGGCCCGTATTATCATTCCCACCAGCTACAGTCAAGGGGGCACTTGACCCTTGGGAGGGAAAGGAGCCAGCCCAGCTCTTCATCCCAACTCCTCCTCTTCCACCGCAGCTTCTCCTCCCCGAGCGTTGACTTTGCCTACAGCTCAGGTAGAGTTTCGACACATGGGGTCTGGCCACTGGGGTCTGATCCAGAGCACAGGGATCACACCATCAATTTCAGATGGGTCAGACCCACAAATCCAATGGGAATAACAGCAAGGACAGGGAACTAGCTGTAGACAGCAGGTTGCTAAGGCAGGATTCGGTTCCTTTGGGTTGAGCCTGTGCCCCTATGCTAGGCAAGTTACTGCCCCTAGTTATTTCTCAGGCTAAGCTTAGGCATCTGGCACCACTGCTTACCTCCTACCTTGATGTGGCCGCTCCCCTCTTGCAACAGCAGCGCCTGGGCCATATTTTCTTTCCTATAGGAAAAGAGAATGCTTGGATACGTTTCTAAGCTAGTGATAGAAAGCCAAGGCATCATGCTGAAACCAAAGAGCATCGAGCTCCAAGGTTTCCTCAGCAGCTTCTCTTCTGGCAAACAAATCTCATTCTCAGCTCACCCAGGAAAAGGTCAGCCAAGCCATCAAATATTTCAAAGCACAATTAAGACCCTAAATGAGAGGAGTTAAAGTTTAATACCGAAACTTCACTGCTGGTTGACACTCATCAATTATAAGGGTCACTGGAAATACGACGAGCAGAATCAACGCACGGGTCGGAGACTCGCTGCTACGGCCGGGCGTTACAGAGCCTTCTGGCAAGGCAAAGAGCCTCGCTGCAATATGAGGGTCGCTTCTGTCAAAGAAACCTTCTCAGCACATAGCTGGCTGTGAGATTTGGGTGCTGCTTTGGGTCTGCAGAAGCTGAGGCCTTTTGCTGCCCTTAAAACCCCTTGGCTTCCCTACAGGGGTGCAGCTATTCAGAAGGCACCAGCCCCTGCAATTCTCTCTCACAGGATACAATTCTTCAAGGATAAACCAAAGCCCCAAGGTGAAAACAAATAAACAAACACCCCCCCTAAAACCCTACAAAACAGTCTAATTGAAAACCAGCAGGTAATTTCATTGAAGTAATGTTACAAGTTTATATAGATAATCCTATTTTCCTATGATATGATTTCTTCAATGTAACATCCTACAGTCAACATTAAAGCACGAAGAAGCACGAACTTGCTACTAAATTATAATAAAAAGTTCAAGTGAAGCATTTCAGCATCCAAATGAACAGATAGAAATATTTATTTTGTATTTGACATTTTCCTGTCCACAGTTGATTAAATCTAAAACATTCCTGCACTGTGTTTTATTAGAATATATACTGCATTCTCCATCAGAAAAATGTTTAATGGGAAACTGTCTCAGTCACTATCCTATTCATGTCTGGCTGGACATTATTTCAGAGGGAGCACATTGAGAAGCTGTGGTGCTTACAAGCATTTTGTAGCCAGGCAGTTATTACCAGGAAAAAAAAAAAAGATTTGGATTGAATAACTCCAGTATATTCTTACCATGTCACTCCAGCAAGGACTGTCTTTCATTAAAACAAAACTACAAACCAAAACACCACACAAGGATTTGCCAGGAACAGCCTTACCTGAATAAACCAGGAAAGGTATTTTCGGATTAAACAATAAGTTGGGGCTTGCTCAAAGTGCAGCTCCTCTTTCCTTAAGTCACTGAAGTGGAGGGAGGTCAGAGTTCCACTTTTCACGCACCTATAAAGAAAGTTATAAGAAAGTTATATGTACATACATACGTATAAATATATGCACATATATGTAATTCTATATATATATATGACAGGTTTTGGTTGGTTGAAAGTCATCTATAGAGTAGGAGCATTTGCAGTTCACTGAAAACGTGCCAGGGACCACATTGCCACTATTTATTGTTGCCTATTTGTTTACCATAGCTGTATCTCCATCTTCTTCACATGACAAGAGCTGCTAGACCAACATCAACTCCAAATACACGCTGCTGACTTCTGGTAGACCCATTTCTTTGCAGAGGGGATGGCCTTGGTGCTGGGAATGCACCATTTACTCCTGACATTTTTCCCTGGAGTCTTTCTTCCCACTGGATGGGATCTCAGGGGGAAAAAGGGCTGGGAGGGCTTCCCTGTAGGAATCTGGCTCCTTTGCTACCAGGATAAAAATCTGGCTTAATTATCTCACGTTGCCACATACACATATATATTGCAAAGAAATTTACAGCTCAAATGCCACCTTGACACATGAACTACCCTTCATTATAGTCATCTTCATTTTTAGTTTAGGTTATGAATGTATAATTAAGTCATAATATAAAGGTTCCTCTGTGGCAGTAAGAGGTGACATTAGAAGCCATTACGCTGCAGTTTATAATGCCAGTAGAATGATTTTGCATCAAGGGTTACAACACAACTCTTGATAGAGAAGGGTGTTATGGAAAGTAATTACTTCCCAGACATACTAGCTATTAAGTGTTATTAATTCAGATGTGCAGGTTTCCTAAAAGACAAGTTGACACAAGAAATTTCTGTAATTCTTCCATTTTAATGGTCAGAGAGAAACAAAAATACCTAGAACGTATTTGCTATTTTAGCTACAAGAAAGGCAAACCAATACAAAATAGGTTGCTCATGGTAGACAGAGAAATCCCTGCTCCTGAGCTTAGGTATCACACGCCAAATCTCATCTGAGGGACGGTTTGTGTTTCTGCTAATCCCCTAAATATAATTATTTAGACTAGAAGCTATAAGTGACCTGTTACTGCAAAGATGGGAAGAAAAATCTCAGAGACACTTAACAAATTACATGAAATCCAGTGACAAATGCCCTCTAATTATCTCAGCCAGTTGCACCAGTTTCCTAGTTGATTTTAACGATTAAGCCACCTCATCTGAATAAATAATACTGGTTTTTATTTTATTTTTTGAAAAATAGCCCATCTAATTTAGCTCCCAGCCCATGCCTGGTTTGCCTTTCTACTTCTGTCAGCTCATCAACACCGGCAGCAGAGCGAGGCAAGGGACTTCTGCAGGGCTGTGTCCAAGAAATTTAAGGCACCTTTTGCTGACAACTCTCATGTCACAAAACAGGAAAAGTGTCTACAGAAGAGGAATTTGTCTTGGGCCGTTATTGTACCTAGACAAGTCACAACTATTTTTAAAAATAATATGCCAGTTGCTATTCAATTTGCTCGGCTGTGGCCTCCTGCTGCGGAAACTTTCCCTGTCCTTCCCTAAGTGGGTGTAAAGCATGGGGAGCAGGAGGGCACACGAAGTTTAGGATAGCACAGAAGTGGTCACTGAAATAGCAAGGACTGGCAAAAATGGTCTCACCTTTCCTTGTGAATGAACAGATCCAGTCAGTTGAGGAACTTGACCTCAAGAACTTGTGCAGAGAACATCATGCCTTGTTTGTCCATCAGCAGTGGTGATGGAAACCCAAAGAGATGACAGACTAGAGCTGTATCAGCAATCTAGACTACATTTCTGCCATCAGCTGGTAACATCACCTCCCATAAAAAGGAAGGCCAATAGATTCCTGCAGACACATCCAAAGCCCGGAGCCCTTCCATGAGCCAGCCTGGCAGGCAGTGAATCCCAACAGAGACCTGACTGCAGAGCAAGGCAGCAGAACCCACTGCCCTTGGTTAGAGGGGTATCTGTGCCCTGGCAAGCCCCCTGCCCCAGATGAAAACCAGATGGGCTGGTGGTGCTCAAGGCCTGGGGGTGTGAAACCTACTGCTGGTGCTCAGGAGGCAGGAGGGCACAATTAGCAGCGTCCAGCTGGAATTTGCATGCAGATTACTGGAGGGGAACGAGCACAGCGGGGTGGAACTGGCTTTTCAGGAAAAGGCAAATCTGTACCCACTTTACAGAGAGTACTTGGGACCTTTCCAGGAAATTCGACATGAAATTGGCTCAACGGGATTCTTTTGTGGAGAACAATAAGACTAAAGAAGGTTTAAAAAAAAATCAGAAAAAGTTGGCATTTTAATGATCAGCTTAGCAAGAAGAAAAGCAATTTAAACAAACTTTGCACCTGCTTCTTTATTTGTAATAGGAAAAGTTACCAAATCTAGGGGCATAACTATAGTTTAAGGGCTTTTTGAAGGGCAGCTAAAGACATAAAGCTGGGAGGTGGAGTCCTGGATTCCAGTCCCTGCTCCCAGGACGGTTAATTCCTGAAGGTTCTGGTACCTGGCACTACAAACCCCTGAGATTCTTGGAAGTATTCGCTGGAAAAGGTCATTAATAGGGATTATCAAGAATAGAAGGAAGCCAACCCTAAATATGAACCCGACCCAGAGGAATCTGGAGAGACTTTTTTGGGCAGAGCTGGGAGGCAGTTGAAAGGCCTGGTGAGACTTAGGGTGTTTATGCCCTCATGAACCAACACAGGATCAAGCAACAGTGACTGCTAGCAAGAGAAAGGAGGAGGTCATTTAAAGCAAATATTGAAGACATTTTTCACCCATTTGAAGACAAATGGGTGAGAGGAGATCATTTTAGGACATTGTTTCTACAATTGGTGTTCATCACTGCTTCTCCCTCCATCTCCTGCATCTAAGGAGAAAACAAAGACTAGCAAGGACACAAGAACAAGTAAGCGCTGGGGCACAGGAACAAGTAAGCTCTTCTCACATTGTAACCAAAACCCCCATTTGGTCTCTTTTCCCTGCTTCTTTATTTCAGGTCACCATCTTCCAGGGAGGACATGACCATCTTGGATCGAGCAAGACACCTAAAAGTGTGCTTAACTTCACACCTAGAAATAACAAACTTTGATTTCCATGCCCAAAATTTAAATGTAAGTGTGAAATGTTTTGTGACTGAGCTCTGCATTTCTTTATCCACGCCTCAGAGATGAGACCCGCTAAAGATATCTCCAGATTTTACTAAACCGCCAAATCTTTTTCAACATAGACACTCACACTAAAAGGCAGGGAGAAACAACATACGTAGAGGGAAAAAAAATAAAAAATAAAAAAATAAAAAAATAAAAAATAAAAAAATAAAAAAATAAAAAATAAAAAAAAAGAAGTAAAAAGTAAAAAGTAAAAAGTAAAAAGTAAAAAGTAAAAAGTAAAAAGTAAAAAGTAAAAAGTAAAAAGTAAAAAGTAAA
>JAVCKT010055401.1:0-16478 GCA_032273925.1 Rhynchotus rufescens
AGAGGTTATACTGAAAAAAATGGGAGTTCAAAGCAGCATAATGCCCCTCTAGCAGTAGTGCCTGGACCAAGCTAAGGTTATTTAAAGCCACTTCTAGAGAAGCCAGTATTTTTTTTTTTCATTGGATTAGCCAGCTGGACTGGCCTTTACTTTAGTTTGATCTACAAGAAGACTGTGTTGACCAAGGAAATCTATCATATCCATTTGAGTTTAAACCTGGGGAGATCAAAAAGCTGTCACAAAGGGAATGGTGTGTGGCCAGTATTGGCCTGAAGAACTCAAGTCAAACTTGGGCACAGTTATGAAAAGTGACATTAGCAGAGTCACTGAAGTCAATGGCAAGACTCCTTTTGACACCCACACCTTTCTGCTTCTGTTAGGTTGTATAAGAACATTTGCTTTGAATAGTGTAATTTGTCACTTAGAAGTGTATCCTATTTTTGCACACATATAGATTTAGCAGAAAAAAGTGTTCTGGCTTGTTTGCAATTTTAGACATCATTTTGTCACTTCCACTTAAAGTCTAAGTCTAAGATTTGTGTGCCCAAAAGCCTGTCTGTTTTTTCATTTGCCACTGTATCAACCATCTAGTTAAAAGAAAATACCTCAATGACTTTAGGTCATCATGGTTGCAATCATGCTATTAAAAATGTTCTTCAGAGCTTTATTAAATGATTAAAAATAAATCTCTCCCTTCACAGAAGCACAAAGTTAGCATTTCTAAAGGACATATGTCCGCTTCCTTCATAAAGGTGTTTGATACTTGATTTTTAGCAGGAACTCAGTTTCTTATTTCCCCTATGCAATTTTGAAAATGCATTTTAGAAAAACAAAGACACAAAAAGGTCTATAGAGCAGTCTGATTTACTAAACATCTGCTAATACGCTTTAATCTCTCAAGCTAAGCTTTTCCTCAATAGTGAAAATTATTCAGTCCTACTAGCTGTACAAAAACTGTCTGCTGACAAAACACTCTGAGCATCTATATACTTTTTGAGACATAATTGGTATTATAAATCTGCTTAGGATGCCATGATCAAATAGAATGTGTTAGTTGGAATCTCTCTAAGTAGTTAAAAGAGATAAGCTGCAGTACAAGCCATGTGATAGCAAAATAGGGTAAGATGGGGAGAAGAATAAGTAGCCTGTCCTGAATATTGAAAAAAAGAAACGTAAATACAAAGAAATATGGAAGAGACTCTGGGTTAAGCTTGTTTCTAGGGAAAGACTGTGAAATTCTATGGCATTAAATAGACCTTGAGGTGTAAATTCTTAAATGAACTCAGAGCAAACGTTCAGTACCCATAGATGGAACCACATTTTCAAAAGAACTCGGCTCCAGCCCACTTGTGTGGTGATGCTTGTAAGATCTTTTGTTATTTTTTTCTTTGAAAATGTAGGTAGTATATAAAAGAAAAGAGAACTCTTTTGTAAATCTAGGCAACAACTGACTCTTTGTTTGAAAACGTGGTTTGGTACAATTATGGTTTTCATTAATTAGCTGCCCCAAAATGTATTTAAGGCTAATTTAGATCTTAAAGATTTTTTGAAACCCAGTATAAAATGGGAATTAATGTTTTAGGGGAATAATACTAAAGACTTTGTTTTTTATAAATCAACATATTAAATATTGCAGCAGAAAAGTGAAAAGCCAGCCATTTTTCTATAATCAAAAAATAAAAAATCTTTTTAAAACAACCCAGCTTTTGGATTTAAACTTTTTTTTTTCTTTTTTTTTTTTTTTTTTAGGAGAAGCAGAAAACTTTGATTTAACTTAGTCTACTTGAAACCCATTTTTCTTTATGAAAGTATATTTTATGACATTTCAGGGGTCAAGACCAAATCAAGATCAGTTTAGCTGCTTTTTTTTCCTTGATGTCGAACTAGAACTCAGTCACCATTTAAAATTAGTGTTACACTTGAGCAGAAATTGAACAGAGGAATGTGTTGGTTTGGCTCCCTAAAGTAATTTTTCTTCTCTCACCTGTTTTTAACACTCTTTTGTGCTCTTAATAAACAATAATAATTTAAAATTATAAAATGATAAAACAAGTCTAATAGTGTTAGTTGGACGTAACTTGGCTGATTCATTTCTGTAGATCTTTTTTGTTACTGTAATAAGGGCATTTGAAATATTACTGTGCTTCAGAGAGAGATGGCCATTGATTCAGCCATCTGAAACGAAACCTGGGGTAACCACAGAAGTATTTATTTGATTCTCCCTATTAGCAGGTAGTCATAAAAAATAGATCCATTTCCCTTCTCTTCCCCTCTTTGCACGATTTCTCTTATCTGTATTCATTCTAAGCTTTATTCATTTCTTATTTACTTACTTAGTACTTTGAATAGCTTTCACATATACCTGTACTGATAGATGTGCCATTTGCACAAGCTGTATGTATTTTTTTAGGACTCAGCACTGTGTTTGAGAACTCTTCTGTGTGATTTTGGTGTTCTTTTAACCAAAATAGGCTTCTGCATAGTAAGGTGAATGGGAAGTGCAGCCCTTAGTTTATTGTACTGAACGTCTTTCAAGTGTGCTTTTTGAATGATATTACCCAAATTTGTAAAAGCTTCACCTCAGCAGACAAAAAAAATAAGACACATAGACAACTTATTTGCGATATTGTTTATTTCTAATTTATTAATTGCCGGGCTTATTTGTTAGGCATAAGTTTAAGCCAGTCTGTTTTCATGACATATTTTCAGCTGATTTAATTATGAGACAGATCTTGGCTATAAACCCATACATCTTCACGCTCTTCATTTTTTTTCTGTTGAAATACATTCTTTCACAGTGATCATCATGTAGAAGAATCCATTCCAATGGATTTCAGTGATGGTGGGTGGGCAAGATGCAATCTTGTCTGTCACCAAGATCCATTACCTCCCAGTTGCATCTATTGCCTGGCATACTTCTGGTATCTTACTTGATATTTTGAATTGTTTTGTGAGGGACTTCAAAGACTGATACTATTTGCCTGACAGTTCGTTATCTAATCAAATCCCATGCAATTCAGTACAAGAGGCACCTATCGTGTTGTACATCATTCTATGATGCTTTGTAGGAGGAATGTCTTGTCTGTGCAAGATCAAATAGAGCAAATGCTGCCATGTCTCCTGAGTCTGTTATGAATGGCAACTCCAAAGCAATATATATGACTAACCCTAACAGGAACAAGAACAGATTCTTTATTTATTCTTTTGCGTCAAACCTCATGGACATACAAATATTTTTGTTCTTTTCACTTCCTTATGTCTATGCTACAAGTGATTTGATTTGTATTTGTTAATTTATCATTCTTCTGTCTTTCAGAGGCTACTTTAAGCTCATGCATATTTGATTTTTTAAAGGCATACATCCAGTTCTGCCTCTCATTATTTTTATGGTATTTTTTTTTTTTCTTTTTTTCTTTTTTTTTTTTTTTTTTCCTGCAGTGGCTTAGAAGTGTTTTGCCTTTTTGTTGCTTTGCTCCTCTAAAATAGCATGAAGTTTTATTTTTCCAGTTGTTCTTCCAGTTGTTCACAGGACTTGCTATGGTTTAAAATCTCCAGCAATCTTTTAACAGTTTGATAAAATGGTCTCATCTCCCATAATTGCTGCCATTTCTGCTTTCAGAGTATGTCTATCACAATAGACTCTTTTATCCTTTTTAAGGCTGATCTTTTTCCTGCTTTATCTTTATCCCTAAATTCCTTTTTCACTCTGTTTACTCAGCTCTAGCCATTATGCGTTGAATAGATTTAACTTATCTTGCCTTCTTTCTGTAATAGCATCTCATGTGAGATTGCTAAACCACTCTTCTTTTCCAGTTTTAATAAAGAACAATCTCTGCTGTGTTAATAGAAAATTTACAAGTGACTTCTTACTCTTTTTCTATAATGCCAAGTATAGTTTCTGCCATATCTGAAAGCCTATTTGAATGGTAAAATGAAAAATTATACTGTATGTATTCATCCTTCATTTTAGAGCTATTAATCTTTCTTGAAATCTTTTTTTTTTCCTTATAATTTCTTCTTTTTCGTGATGGCTATGTATAATTGATGTTCATATGCCACTAGTGTCTATGAATTTCATCATATACGGAAGAGATCTACATGATTTTTAGTAGTTCTATCAGAGGACAGCCAACATTTCTTCACATATATCATTGTGAGGAAATAGCATCCAGCCACTAAAATGGCAATTCAATCAAGAAGCCACTTTTCACTGTGAAGTGAGCCTTGTCTATGTTTATACACTGCATCTGTCAAGTCAACATATCGTTGTTGTCACCCTTGACTTCACAAGTAAGGACCAGTAAAAGAACTATTAAAAATATCGCCCTTTTCTTCCTCACGCTTACTTGTTTCAGCTTTGTGTTAGATAGTGGTCATTTTCAAATGTGCACTTAAAATCCTTCCACGAATTCCAATATTCTTTCTGTGTTATGATAGTGCACTTCTTTCATGATTTCAGACTATTTCCAGCCTATGTTACAAATTTTGTGTAGTCCAGAAAGGAGCACAAAGTTTGGAATGAGTTTGGAACCCCAACTCCTAGCAGGCCTTTTCTCCCTACCTTACAGTGTCTCTCTGGTGCCTTTAGTTGTCCTCTTGAGAATTGTCTACAGATCAAAGATGTGCATTTGACATTTTACTGTCAATACTTGGATTTGGACTCAAGCCTGTAATTCAAGTTACGCTTGTCCTTCTGTTTTTTGATGAATTGGTTTTTAGAAATACAAAATTTGTAAGTTATCAGTAAATATATTCAGTGTCAGCAAAGACTTTAAGTGAAGTGGCTAATTAGAAGCATCTTACAAAGCAGAAAAGATGTCATAGAATTACTTCTGAGTACATTTAATTCATTCTCACTATTTGCCAGTAAGAAAGATGAAGAAAAGATGGGAGGAACAGACAGACAAAGATAGATGGACAAGAGAAACCCCTATTTCATATGCTCTTTCTTAAATACAGTATCTCAAGAATATTGGCTCAAACGTGTTTTTTTTTTCTCTGATCTTATCTAGATGAGTATCTTTTTTTTTTTCAAACTCTGCAGTATGCAATAATTTGTGCTCTAGGTCTATATCTTCCTAATGGCAATCATCAAGAATATTAGTTAAAACATGTCAAAAATTACCTATAGGAACAGATTATCTGCTAAATGTGGTGAAGAGAGGCTTTTCCCAAACGTATAGTTCAGCTCACAACTGATGCACAGCAGGAGCAGCAGCAAGTACTGCAGCCTACCATTATTTGTCATGCAAAAGGAATGTTGACTTAAGTTCACTGAAAGTTCAGAAGATCAAAAAGACGTAAGTCATTGAGTTTATCGACGGTGACTGGAAGACCATAATCAGTCAGAAACTTCCAGCATCTCTTACCAGTTCTTGATCTGTTGAATTACTGCAGCTATTGGAAATGGGAGACAGGCTAACACGATATTTAACATTTCCTTATATTCGTATTACACTTGCTTCTCATAGCGGTATAATATTCAGCTATCTCCAATAATCTTTCAGTAATCCAAAAATCTTGAAAATGAAAACACAAAAGACGTACAAGTGAACTAAAGGTCATAAAACTAAAATAATCATACCGAAAAAGCATTAAATACTATTGTGCAGAATCAAAATTTCTTGTGAAATTTAATTTGAATGTGTAATATTTAAGAATCATTAATTGTTATTTTACAGCTCAGCACAGTGAAAAGGTCCTATCTCACAGTGAATGTTCATATATGCACTGCACAGCAGCATGAACAGTAACCACTAACACACATGCCCTACTATAAACAGTCTAAATACTGGCAGCATTTATCTCCTGTTCCTCATCTTCAACAGATCCAAAGAGCATTTCTAATACTTCAGACAAATTTTGGTGTCCATTGCAGAAGGACATGTGATAAACAGCTGTCTCTCAGCTTTGCCCTTTCTTGAGCTAGCTTTTCCATGGGAGTGTTCACAGGGTCTCAAGGAAATTTACAGCTGTAAATAATGATGTTACAGCAACATTAACAGGGTCAAGTCTAAAGACTCCAGATGTCAGTGTGGATCAAGCAGATACATGTTCTTATTGTATCTATTTAAGAACAGAAATTCCTAAAAGAGTTGAATTATTTAAGTGAGTAAGGATGTGATTACACAGCAATTTAGACAAGCTGACTAGACTGTACTGGGAGCATCCTGCAAGGAAATTCGGATGCATCATAGATTTGCTGTCTCCCTTGATCTTTAAACATGAGCACCTCACTCAGATATTCTTGTTCATGCTATTTATACTTAATCAATTCAGCAGGTGCAAATGTTGGCTCATATCCCCAACAGTTGGTTAGGTTACAAGTAAAGAGTTTACAAACAAAGCATTTCTGAAGCTTAAATACTTATATAACTTTTGTTGCTTCCCATCACACATTTGACTATCTACCATGTTATTGTGCTCTGTCTTGTCATTGGCAAGTTAGTAACCCTGTTCCTCCTGGTAGTTTCATTACTTTGTTTTAATGTCTCTGGTTGGGAGGAAACAATTTTGAGTCTCTTCTGGCTCTAAAAAAATGGAATGAGATCTATGACAGCTATTTTACTGGTGGTAATTTTCAGTATTCCATTACATATGTTAAAAGGCAGAAGGATCAGAGCTTCCTCTGCTGGTCAAGGTGCCATAACCTGGAGCTAAAGACTCCAGGGGCAGATTCATACAAATAAATAAATAAATCTATGTCAAATTCAGATTCTTTGATGATGTCTTTTAAAGTATTCTTTTTTTTTTTTTTTTTTTTGTGGTAGGTATTTTCTGTTTTCAAAATTTTGCACAGGGCCTGTGGCTGATCACAGACGTTATTGCCAGCATTTCTCAGGAAGGCATTTACCCCAAACTCAGCAGTCCGATGAGCAGCCTCCAGGTGAACAATCACACGCATAAGCAGAGAGTTTGACTTTTATTTAAAGCAGGTGCTTGTAGGCGGTCTGCCCTGCTTTTGCAGAGCACACTCTGCTGTTCACTCAAGAGACTTGCTCAGTAACGAGACCACAGTGATGCTCCCTACTAAACTCATAGCAGATGCAGCGCTACACAGAAAGCAACCCCGTAATTAAATTGTTCAAAATATGAAGATCTGTGTGTTTTGCCATCCCTTCAGACCTAATTACTTGCCAAAACACACTGTGTGCAGAGTGGGAATTAATATTAATTAGGAATCTTCTTGAACTGCAGCTTACAGCCATTACAGGGAGAGGAAATGATTATGAGATTTATGCAACTCACGTCTTAAAAAAAATGTAATTACAACAACAGCAAAGCCTCATCTCTTAGGGTACATAAAGAGGCTAGACTTTAAATCCATGTTAATATCAGTCTAAATTGACTATATTCCACAGAATTTACCTTGGTCTATGCCACATCAAGTGATAAAGGAAGGCCCTTCATGTGCTTCCAGCTGGTAACAGAGTGCTCAGTAATTTTGCCCGTGGTGACTCAGGAAATACAGTTGAACTTCGGTAGAAGATGAGACATTTCTGCCTTAAAAGGTACAAGGAAAACACTGAACAGAAAGAAAAACAGAAATGTTGGCAGGGTGCACTTTGTTTATAACTCTATTACCTGGAGGAAAGTAGGAGACTGAAATGACTTGTCTAGTATTGGAGCCTGTCCTTTAAAGATTGTTGGTTATTGTAGAAGACATTTTTAATGTAGGATTTCCAGTTACAGAATGAATAATTGCCAAGGATATTTTAAAAATCAGGGTTGTATGTATATGAAAGAAGTGACCTCTTCTGTGACTTCTTGTAGATTGCCTGATTAAAAAAGGCTTATGAACACTTAGTTACTTTTAAACAATATACATGGTTGCTACTTCCTGTGTTTGCTGTGTGACTTGAAGGAAGAGTATTTCAAAACTAGTCTAAAGTATCAGATTTTGTATCAAGGAGTGTGATCTTATGGAAAATCTTTTGAAGGACAATATTAGCGGTATTGTACTTTAAGAAATGATTTCAATTTATTTTATTTTGAAAGAACACACAGAAAAAATATAAAAAGTATCTTGAAATGAAAAATTAAAATCATTATTCACTGCACTTAAGATTCTTGCAAAGAGGCAATGTTGCTTTTAAATGCTAGCATTCATGATTTTGTATTTATGAATTCATTGCTGCCATGAACAACACTTATGAGTGTTTTACTGTTTTGCTGTTTGCTTGTATGAATCAGATTGCTGCTTTCGTAGTGGCATCATCTTATATTTCTAATCAATTTTGTTAATGCAGATTGTGCTGCTGTCTTCTTGGCGTGCTATCTTAAAGCAGTGATCTCAGCTTCTTCTCATTGATGACTGACATTTAAAGATCTATACCCAGCACCTATAGGAAGAGAGCCATAATAAGCCAATAAAGTGTATTAGGGTTCATGTTTCAGGAAGCTGACAGTGGATTTTAGTTGCATGTCTCCCACTTTGACTTACTTTGAAAGTCACATGGAGGGCACTGAATGAACAAAATAGAGAAAATGTCAAAAGGCTGTACTTTGTGATTTCAATATCTGGAAGGGAATAGGATAATATTGAAATATCTTCAGTAGTTGATCCTGATAACAAAAAATAAAGAGAACATTTGTTTTAGGAGTTTGCAGTACTCCTGTATTGAAGACCTCCATGATATTTGCAGAATTCATAAAGTAAAAACAATCTGAAGAATCATGAGAATGAATATTGATGTATGAAGATAGGAATATATTTTTAATCTGAATAAATCCACTTACTGTTGTTGAGGAATTGTCTGTCCATCAATCTTTCCTTGAAATTATGAGTTATGATAAAAAAAAAGCCCTCAAAGTTGGCAATAGACATATATAAGCATGAATAAGATGTTCCTGGAACACTTTATATTTCTTGCAGTAAAAAAAAATTATCATATTATGGATCTTTTTCATTCATCTTAAAAATTAAAAACAAAACAAACAAACATCTCTGCAAATTTGTTATGAAATTGACCTAAAATACATAGAAGAGAGAAATGAGCTAGTCCTCTGAACCATTTTTGTTTAAAATTTCTATTCCTTCAGTATTTAATTAGCTTGTATCTCAATGTCCCTTGCAAACCACAGTAAATCCCTTTAATGATTGCATTTACTAGAAAAGATGACTTAAATTTGGAGTCATCAGAAGAAAGATTCCTTTAAAATAATCAGAACTGTTTATTTCTTGGGTTAAAAAAAGAAATGCTATGGCCAGGACAAGTATGTCCAGATACAATCATGTGATGTCTTTATAGAATGTTTGACAGAAGAATTTCCTGCTGTGAACATATGTGTTTAATCCAATCCTTACCATCCAAGGACCTTGCTCAAAGAATATGGTTCTGATTAATTTGGAATCTTATCATATTATTGCTCTCAGCCTTACTGATGGAAACCTCTTATTTTGTACAGCTGGCGTAAAATGTTGACTGCTGATCTCATGGGATGTTATAAGATTTTCTAGTTTTTGGTTTCATCCTCCAGTGGGACAAGGACTTGGTTCAGTTATCTAAACATAGATGCCTTAATCCCACAGCACATGCTGCTCTGGGCTGCTCCCAGTGGCTGTGCAAACCTCATGGGAATTTCTTGGATACCATAAGGCCTTTGACATGATGTCCTGTGTTTGGCCTATGTCTTTGACCTAGGTCTTTGTTGCCTATGTTCAGGCAAATGAAATAACTCCAAAGTCCAGAATTTGTGTATCTTATTTGAAATATTCAAACATATCCTGGTTTAGTCATATAAAGATTTTAATGTTAAGGAATTTCCCACTGACAGTGCCTGATAGAAGAATTTTCTGTCACAAATGCTTATCTGACTCTGCTTCCCTGGAAATTATAATTTAGAACTGGCAGAAATGGCCTTTCCAGTGGTTTCGAGGTGTGCAACTGATTCTCTGGCTGACTTTCCTTTTGTCTTGGGTAAATAATTTTATGTCAGACTAGTAACCATTTTGTTGTCTGTCATCTGGGAAGCAAGGTGCTATTTTGGGTTCTGATGCATGTTTCAAGAACTCTTTATGTATTTTATGCAATGATCTTTAATGGAACATGTGGCATCCAGACTTTAGTTTCCCTCTTTCTTAGAAATATCTGGTCACTCTTTACTCCTCTTCCTGACCCAATTATTTTTTACTCTCATACTTCTTCATACTTCAAAGAAAGCTTTCAGAAGAGGAGCCAAGAATCCCCTCCTTCCCATTCCTTAGCAGTTCTGACTTATCTTCCCAGAGTTTAGGAGAGAAAAGTTGGAATCCTCAGTGAGATGAAGTTTTAGCAGCAATGAACTCCCAGTCTGCAAACAAAAACTGCAGACCTGGGCTGTGTGCAATTCTATGTGAATGTGTGAATGCACATGCACTTGTAAGAAGGATGGATATAGTCAATGAGTAGGAAAACACAGAAGTAAAAGACAGCATTTTGCTGATGACTGAAGTTGTAGGTGCCTGAAAAATAAAAGTTTTTTCTTCTTTACTTAGTTTACCAAAATCTACCTAAAAAGGCTTCCACAAACATTTCAGAAATTGATACTTAAAATGAAGGTACACAAAGCCATCATGGCAGAAATCATAGATATTTCTGCAGGTGCCAATATGGAAGATAGCACAATTTTATCTTGCATCTAAAAGGGAGGAATGTTAAATAAATATAGCTCTAAATTATGGTAAATTTTTGATGAATATTTGATTTTTAAATCATGATTCCTCTAGTAATGCCTACTAGATCTGCCTTTTGATCTAAAACAAAAAAAAATCAGAATCCAAAACAAAAAATTTGCTGTTTCTTACGTAGATTTTTGTCTAAGTGTTTTTTTTGCCATGCATAGTATGAATGTAAAGAACTATATGTTTGCACTAAGTCTGTTGACCATCAACTCAAAGCAGAAATAGTCCCAACATAGATGTCCAGTATACCACTTCCCTGTACTACTGTCATCAAGATTCTCCTCCGAAAGTATCTTTGTTTAGTCATGTGGAAGGCATTAAGATGAATAAATATATCAGACAAATTATACTTAACTTTTTAATATGTCTAAGTTGATTTTCATGACAGCATTTCTCTAATTATGTTGCTAACATTATTTGGTGAGAAGTGAGATGTATTAAACTAAACTATTTTCCTGATACATGTTGACTTTCTTTCCACCTAAAGTAGAGCTGGATCTCTTAATCCTTCTATAAAGACAGTTCCTCCATCTATAAAGACAGGAATTCATTTTTAAAGCACATCGAGGAGGCTAGTAGGAGGCAATGAACTTGTTCTTTTCATTCTTCTCAGTGGTCAAGCAATAAAGGTGCAGTTTGAGTAATTCTAGCAAAGAGGTCTAGTAAAAGCAGGAGTTGGTCAATTTGATCTGTGGGAGCTAGGGAGCTGCTAAAGGAGATGGAGGGAACAGCCAGTGCTGCCATTGGCAAGCTGAGATTTATTCTTCCTGTCCTCTTTCACTCTTCTGAACCACTACACATTTTAATTCTGCTCTTATTTTAGCAGCTTTTGCCACAATACCTACCAGGTGCCATCTCCAGGTCTGCAGGAGCCAGCTCCCACTTCTGAATGATGCCAGCTGGGGCGAGAACACATAATCATGATGTAGGTGTGCATAGGACTTGTACATCCCTTTCTCCACAGGGTCGTAGGATTAGCCTTTGTTCTCTGACTATTATTTCCCTTGAAGGGAAAGTGATGTGCTGCTGGACCAAAGCTTTCCAAGGATTTGCACTGGGCCCTGTTGACTTAGGTCTGGCTATTGGAGTCAATCTGAAACTTCCATTTCAGTAGCAGGGGATTGGGTCTTTCCAGTCTTCCACTTGGGTGACAAACCCTAGAAAACTTGGCTTCCTCTTACTTTAAATCAGCTTCAGATGTACTAGAGAGAAGTGTAAATGGACTGACTCAGGCATATCCCTTAATCTGAGGAAAAGGAAATCCCTAACTGATATACACTGTCTCGGGTGAAAATTAGTTATATAAGACCAGCCATCGTTCCAGACAATCACAGTTCTCCATTCTACGTTTTTCCACTCTTATCATCAGGCATAGTCACTTGAATTTTCAGGGCAGAGATAAAGTGTTTAGGGCCTTAGACAAGGTCATTTTTCACTTCTGTGAAAATCCTGCATGATATGTTATAAATGGTGAAGAATCTCAGGAGCAATAGTGTAAGATGTTTCTAGTTTCATGGAAAAGGCATTTGGCAATGTAAATAGGTTATCTCCTGGTCTATCTAAGTTCTGAGTAATGAAGCAAACCTTGATATGGGGCAGAAAGTTGGCAGAAATCCAGTAGGAATAGGGAGAGAGAGAGAAAAAAAAAGATAATTTAGATGATTTAATGAACACAGACCAGATGTTCCAAGAGATGAAATGCAGTGGAAGACTTGGTTATGATATGGAGCTCTGGAACACACTGAAACATAGAAAATCAGGACAGGAGGACTATGGAGCTTTTAAGAGCCTCATTATACTCCTGGTATAGAAATTCATAGCAAGAATTCATCCTTGGGACATGAAAGTGATTCGTATCTTTGTTTCTTTAAATTTAACTATGTAGGATTTTTTAAATCACAATATGTGTAAAACAGACTTTCTTTATCAATGGTTTGAAAATAGAAATAAAAGTGGCAATGAAATAACTGCATTTCCACAAAGATGGAAAGCCTCTTGCTTTTATTGAAACATGAAAGTTAATAGAGGAATATTAATAGTTGTTTTTGCCAACATTATGGATCTTCCAATTATTTCATGAGACAGTTATGTAGTAATTATCATATTTCTCTGATATCAGCTATAACTCCTAAAACTATCTAGCTTTCATAAAATGTTTTCATTTATTCAATCTGTCTCTTTTCAAATCTTTTTACTACTCTTTTCTTCCTGCAAAGATTCAGTTAAGATATCAAGTGCAAGTCAGATGACATACAATCATTTAAAATGTTATTTCATTCTGTCTTAAACTGGTTAAAATTAAGATTTACATTTTTCTGAAGAGTAATAAAACATCTGTTTTTCTCCATGAATTTACCAGCCAGGCCAAGTTGCTTCTTAAAAATATGAATTGCTGAGATAACATTTGGCTAAGAAAGATGAGATCAAACAGAAACAAGCAAACAGAGAAATATTAGAGAAAAATATTGGTGAAATTTGAGAGAACCACATGATGAAGGGAAAGCAATGATCTGAAGAGAAGGTGCTAGGAACTGCGTGTGTGAACGGAGATGTCTTTAGCCCCTTCCAACACACAGACACTGACACGCAAACCCTCACACGCTGCAAACACACACACAAATTTATGGGAAGTTAAAATCAGATAAATTTGGTATTGAAGTTATGGGAAGGAATAGCAGAAAAACAACTTCAGTCATTGCACAGTCACTGCTCAGAGCAAAATCCCACTGGCCTTTTCATTCCCTGTGTGTTCTTCTGGGTTCATGTTGAGTGCAAACATTTTATTTCTGCTCCAAATAAATGTGCTGAGCAATGCTGAAATGCAAGCAGGAGAGAAGCACAGCAAGGAGCTGCACAGCTCTGGATTCAGCATCCTCATGCTCCTTGAGCTGTAAACAGAGCGGAAGCTTCTTTACTTTTAGGAAGCAGCAGTAGTTTTATGTCAATGAAGAAGGTCCAGTTTAAATCCTGACACTTAATTTGCATCTACTTTGCCTTATGGACTTATGCAGAGATCATAGAATCTAATCAAATTCATTTATTTTTTAAATTAATTTCACTGAGTTTCTGATTATGTTTTAACCACTGTTATTCCTGATGCTCACTATCATAGGTATGACCGTCTAGGCTTAGACTTCTCTGGAGATGTACTTCATTTTCATGTCTTCTGACAATTTAATATTTGTGCTTACCATGATCTTGACCGTCTCCAATAAAAAAGCAATTGTTTTTGTGTGTGTGTGCTTGTGTTGGAGAATTTTCTATTAGTCATAATTTGCTATTATTTGCTACAATTATGTTAATATAGACAAAGTGATGAGATTCTAGACCGAATTGATATTCAAATTCAAAGCTTGGAAATCTTGAAAAGGGAAAAATATTGTAATATTTTCAAAATAAAGCTGATAAAGGAAAACAGATGTATTCTAAAAAAGATGCAGAGAATTCAGTTCCTCAAAGATAACGTATGAGAGAGATACATCTTATATTTTACCTAGATTCCAAAAGATTGCTTAAAGTGCTCTAGTAATTCTAATTTCCCTTCTGAGTATGGCTTATGAGAGTATGTAGTTCCAAAATAAATGAAAAATGAAAAGAAAAATGAAAAATGAAAGTATTTTCCATATTTTTATTATGAAAAATGAAGTGTTAACCATACTGATGTTGTATTAGTCTGCTCATTTACCAAGAGCACTATGGAGCTTATTCATGCTTATTGGTCCAAAGTGAGGCCTTTCGAAACATATTTGCTTAGACTTTATTTAAAGTGCACTGTGAATGAAGAAGAATAGGTGGGGCAGGTTAGTTTCTTTCCTTAAGTCATTTAGGAAAGGTACAGATTACGTTTAATGTTTAGGCTATGAATTTCTAAATATAATTTTAGATGTTATGATCGGATGGAATTTTGTAATGTTCTGTAACACAGGATATACAGGTCTGCCATCAATTACTCTCACAGTCCTGTTCACACAGATAGGCCAGTTTGTTTTAGACTACAAAACCCCAAACTTTCAACATGGTCCATTAGATCTAGGCTGCTGATTGGGAACTTCCAGACGTATCAAAATGGTATGGTCTGATGCAGAAATTCACCTAGTTCTGTCTGATGTCTTGAGTGTGAGACAGAGGCAATCTCCTGCTCAAAGCCATTTAGACAGAACTTCTGTTTGACCTTCCCAAGATTAGTAGACTGGGACTGGTTCATACCCGCTAGCTCAGAGAGTGAACAGAGCTCTTCTTATTTCAGCTCTGCACTTCAGGATTCAACACGTGGTTTTGCATATGGTAGGGGTTCTTCGTATGGTAGACTGCTAGAGGTACCTCAGCAAAGAACTCATTACTAGTATTCATTGTTTATGAACACAATTTTGAGAGTGATTCTCTTTGGCAGCTTTGATGCAAATATTTTTGTAACTTCCATCACATGTAGAGGCACATTTGATTTGACCTACAGGAAAATGTAACCCAAGATCTGTAAATATCTAATACTGGTTTTATTACTATATGTTTTTTCATATGAGACATTTAGAGTTAGAGCTGACTGGAATCTTTTTGGCTTCACGAGGTTTTGGATCTGCTTGACAACACTGAAGCAGTATTTCGATTTTGCACCAGGAAGATGGGCTGTTCATTTCATTTGAATCAAAGCCCAACATACCAATTTATCTTGATTAGCAAAAATATGTCTGTCCATTCCCGCATCTTGTGTCCTATCCTTGTTTGAGACATAAAGCTTGGTTTCCTTACTATGAACTAGGAAGAACTATTTTTATTGGTACTGAGTGTGTGAAAGTGTGCAAAAGAAAAATATGAATGCTACAGTAACATTGTGAGCATTAGAACATGATGGCATACATCTTCATTTTAAAAAGCCTTCTTCCTCTGAGCATTTGTATATGCTGGAATATTTCTGTGCAATGTGGTGTAAAAGCTGATTTGCATACAGTTATTCTCGTGTGCATTTGCAAGATCAGGGCCATAGAGAATATCCCAAATCACTGCATCATTTTTAATTATACCCTGCTATATAAATAAGCCCTCACTAGTCATCATTAATTTTAGATGAATTAAAATATTATTTAAAGTAAAATCTCAACTTCCCTTGCTGCACTGAAGCTGTTTTTCAATTAAGGAAATATTTGAACCATTAAAGTGAATGCTAAATATGATATGGATATTATAAATGCACAGTAATGCACTCTAAAGCAGCTGCAGAAAATGAAAGCTCCCTTTCAACTCTGATGATATAACAAATGTTGTATTGTAAGTTAGAAAAATTATTACTTGAAATTGAGTTTACTTTCCTCTAAATGTAAAAAGATTTTTTTTTCTGTAGTGGAAATTCAAATGGTTTTATAGAGTAGCACATACACTATCTACAATGGAAACACCTATTTGAATTTCCAATTTGATGTTCCAGTTATCTCATAACTTCTTTCTCTCCTTCCAACTGCCTTCCAAACACATGTGTACATCCATGACAAAAAAAAAAGCACTTCTGTATATAAAAATATGTGGGGTTTTTTTTTTGTGTCTGTGAAGATAATGCCAACACTTCTCTGGACAAACAGTAATAGAATTATTGCTGTGGCTATGAAGATCTGTCAACATAAAGAATACAAGGTTTTAGAGGGAAATACTATCTTTCATTAGACCAACAATTATAGCTAGATTAAGCAGAAAAAATTTCAAATACACCTCTTCAGAGCTGTGTGGATAAACTGGCTTTCAAGGAACTTAAGTTCCACAGGAACTTAAGGAAACATTTCTTGACAGTGAGGGTGACAGAGCCCTGGAACAGGCTGCCCAGAGAGGT
>JAVCKT010055437.1:0-16475 GCA_032273925.1 Rhynchotus rufescens
TGAGGAAGAACTTCTTCCCTGTGAGGGTGACAGAGCCCTGGCACAGGCTGCCCAGGGAGGTTGTGGAGTCTCCTTCTTTGAAGATCTTCCAAATCTGCTTGGATGCAACTGGGTGCCCCGTGCTCTGGGTGTCCCTGCTGGAGCAGAGGGCTGGACTGTATGAGCTCTAGATGCCCCTTCCAACCTCAACCGTTCTGTGATTCTGTGAAGGCAGGGACCAAGGTTTGTGTTTGCAGTATGATGCACCTTGGATGCACCCTAGCCCGTTGGAATCAATTCCTCCCTAAGGAAACCAATGCTGTCTTTTTGTTTATTTTTTTTTCTGCATACCTTTGCTGGGACGAGAGGCACTCTTAAAATCAGGTGGGTCTTTTTTTTCCTGGGCCGTGGGTGGGGCGGGATGGGACACTATAGTGCACTGCAGGTGTGCAGGCTGTGAGATGATTTTGCTTCTCCAGGAGGCAAAAGCAAAGCAGCATTTAATAGTAAATGGAAGTGTCCTGTGAGCAGGAACAGTTAGTGTGTCCAGGGCATGACAGCAGAGCAGAGGTTTTAGCCTCTTTTGTGAGGAGCTGTAGAGCATTTCTGAGGAGCAGGTTCCCACTCTGCTCCCAAACTGCCTTCTAAAACCTTTGCTGAAGTTACCAGAAGTCCAAATACCAACAAAAAGCTGGAAACGACCCTGCTCCACAGCCAGGCGGAGGAGCCGAGTGAGGGAATTCAGCGATGCCTTCTAGCTGTAAGAACATCCCAGCTACAGAGTCGTCCAACACCTGCAATTGCACAAGCAAGTGCTAATTGCTGCAGGAAACCCCGTTTCTGGCAGGCTGCGGAGCGCTCGGAGCGCCGCGGGCTACGGGCAGGTTGCAGTTCCCTCGCTCCAAGCGGGCTGCTGGCAGAGCACGAGTGCTTCAGGTGCCGGCCAAGCAAGTTGGGTTCCCAGCCTTGCTGCGGGCAATTGAGTGCGTCGGGCGACTTGCAGGCCCCGTTGCAAGGATCATAGTTAAGAGGAGAAGACCTGCTAAATGCTGCAAAGCTGAGAACGCTTTTTAGAGGCAAGATTTGCTAGTCTCGGCTGAGGGTTTTCCATCACAGACGTCCCTGCTTATCCAGGTGGGGTTTAGGTGCTTGGGCAGATGTGGTGCTCAGCACCCAGGAGCCTTGCTTGGCTCTGCTGCAAGGTGAGGGGCACTGGGACTGTTGCCGTCCACTGGGCGCATGTAATAGTGGATTCAGGGCAATTTCAGCTTTTGGTTTTTTTGTATGTGTGTTGTTGGCTTATTTAGAAGTTGGAAAGAGGAGCCAGGACAACAATCTTGACATGAAATGAGGAATGGAAACCCGCCTGGATGCCACCCTGTGCCCCGTGCTCTGGGTGTCCCTGCTGGAGCAGGGAGGTTGAATTAGATGATCTCTAGAGGTCCCTTCCAACCTCAACTATTCTGTGAGTCTGTGAATTTTACAGTGACAGGAAAGGGAACTTGAACTCCTCACTTGCAGAGTGAGTTGTTGCAAGGACTCACTTGCAGCTTTGTATCTGAGAAGGTCCAATTTGCTATGGTAGAGTCCACTTTTAAAAGCCTTCTGTTGCCTCTCACTTAATTTCATTTCTCAGAGAAATGAAGCAACAAAGAGATGTTCTTGGATAAAGGATATAAAGCAGCTTGCTGTGCAAAGTTGGTTCGTGTATTAGGAGAGATGCTTCTGAGGGTGAGTAAAGGAGGAACAGTGATGAGCTTACTTGGCTTTGGCAGGACTGTGAAGAAGTCCCTAATGGTGAATCAAAGAGGTAGTGCTGGAGATGTGATGCTCGGAGAGAGATCCTCACGTTACATTCTCCTGAGGAATGATGGAGGAGATGGGTTTTCATGCTTTTGGATCTCTGCAGTTCAAAAGAAGTGAGACAAAAGCACCAGCCTGTCCTGGGGTTATAGTTTCTATTTGTCCCTCCAGCCTCTCTAGGAAACTGATGCTCTGCAGTCTCGTTGTGTTGCTGGAGCGGATGCTTGAACTTCAGACTAGTCAATACCTCAGCTTTCATAGCTCGAACCAACTTTTCCCGTCTCACTAGAAATGTCCTGTCCACTTGTGTTTTGGTGATCCTCCTTCCCTTCTGTCCAGAAAGTATCTTCCCAATCCAGCTTGAACCAAGTTGAAGGTCTCGCTCCCAGGAAGTTCTCCTGGTCACCATAAGGGGCCATAAAGATTCAAGAAAAATGTGGTAGAAGTGGCGGGTCCTGTGCAAAGCAGTAGCAATGAAAGCACTTGGGATAAAACACCCTGAGACAAGAAAACAGCCCTTCAGAGGTGCTAGAAGAGCCGCAGACCTTGGCTCTTCATGGGAGCTGCTCAACGCTTGTTATGTTTTCCCAAGGAGCAGCTTTATCTGCAGGAGCAGGAGGTGCACGTGCAGGCTTTGTGTGTGTTTTTCCTGGAGGTACTTGGAGCAGGTGCGTAGAAGTGATTTGTAAATTAGTTTCCTCTGTGCTATTCTGATCTTGGTATGTTTTCCTGCCCTTCAGAAGAGGGGAAAGAAGTGTGAAGTTTTCATACTCGGCGCGCAACTGTTTTGCTTTTCCTCCAGCAGAGGAGGCAACAACCTGTGTGAAAATAAATAATGATGATGATGAACTGGCTGTTGTGAATAAAACCGCGTTGGTAAACCCTCACGTAATGCCTGTGGCTTGACATGGAGTGGGAAAAGGGTGCTTACATCTAAACTCAACATGAAAGAGCTGGGGAAAACCCTGAGGTTGTAACAGAAAAGTGAATTGAATGGGGAAACCATAAACTAAGAAGCTGCAAAATGTGTGTATGCCCAGAGTGGTGATGCCCTCCTTCCCTTCAGAAGGTCACTGCGCTCCCGCCTTCGATGTTGCTCTTCCCTCCCCAGTGCTGGCCGGACCGTGGGTGCCTTAAATGCCGCTGTCCTTTGCTGATGTCTAATGCCTCTCTGCTTCCTCACTACCAACTCTGAAGGACCTGCTCCAAAGTACGGAGGTGCTAGAGTTTCTCAGCAGAAGGTCTGGCGCGCGCGGCCGGCTCTTACGGCCAGCGTCTGTGCGTCTGATCTTGTTCTTGGAACGGGACCCATCTGACGCGCGGTGTGAAACGAGAGGCCGGCGCTGGAAAGGGGGAGCTGCAGCCCAAACAGCTGCTCTGGTGGAGCTGCGGGCTGCTGGAAGCAGGCCCTTGCGGTGGAAAGTGGGACACGGTGGGAGCCCTTTAGTTAGCGTCACTTGATACGTTTTTCTTCGGAACGTGCCGTTTTGGAGCTGCTAGTTCTCTCCTTGAGCTTCGTGAGTATAACCTGCTGTTTCATCTGAGGCCATTTTCCAGTGTTTTTACAGGGAGGTTTTCTTGAAGGGGGATTGGATTACAAAACCTGGAAGATACAAGCCAAAAATAAAAGAAAAAAAGTTGTATCCAAAGCATGGCCCAGGGTTTTGTTAGTGGTGCCAGCCTCTAGATGGGACTCAGACCTGCAGGTGGAAGGAAGCTGCTCGGGATGCACCCGAGAAGTAGATTCCCTAGATCTCCTTGGGGTGCTGGTGGCTCCATGGGGTGCACCCAAGACATAGACCTCCTGGGGATGGTGGTGGCTGCTTGGGGCACTGGGGTGGCCCTGTTTTCTCAGCAGCTGAGTAGTCTTGCTGGGAGTCCCAGATTCCCGGGTCCAGTCGAGACCTGCACGTGGTGAGAGAATTGCTTCACAGTATGTCCAGCCTTAGTGCCTCTTCCAGCCCTGTCCTTCCTTTCTCCGTTTTCTTTTCTGCACTGCATCAACCTGCCCCTTCCCACTGAGCCTGGGGCAGGCTTGACCTCCCAGGCCTTAGCCAAAGGGCTTGTCATTAGTTTCTAGCATCTAGCTTAGATCTCTATTCCTCCCATCATCTGAAGAGTTGGCTGAAGAGTCAACTTTGCTGTTCTCCCTATTTTTTTTCCTCTTGCTTTTTGACCTTTCTTTCCTTTTTCCTTTGTATCTGTCTCTTTTGACATTTTTACTTTTCTACTTCTTATTCCCTGTTCTCTTTCTTGTCCTAACCTATTTTCTGCCCCTTCTTCTTTCACCTTTCCCCAGCTGAGCGGCACTTCAAGCATGGACTTCAAGGGCACAGCGTTGGCTCGTGGGCCTGTTGGCGAGTGGCCCTTCACGTAGAAGGGCAAGTGTCTCATCCCTTCGATCTCGGGCACAACCATGCACTGGAGCAGCCCCACCCGTGCAGGTCCGAGCCGTGTGGCACTGGTGGCCTTTCTCTTGTCAGCAGCTTGCTGGCTGCTCCAAGGACATGCTTGGGAGAAGGAGGTTTTCTCCTAAGGCATCTGTCCATGTCTTGGCTGCTCATCCTGGTGCTCAGCCTAGATTTTGGGGTGTATTTGATGCCTGAAGGGAAGGGTGAGAGGTGGCATCTTGCTGGGACACCGATGGGTGAGCAGAGCATTGGCTTGGGGCAGAAGCAAGAGAGTTTGGCCCAAGGGAAGGGCCAAACTTTGTGTTTTGAGGTGCCCACGCAGCTCATGGCCGCTTGGCTGCCACGATGCCGTCTCCTCGCTTCCCAAGACCCGTGCCCGACCCAGAGCCATCGCCACAACCTAAGCGAGTCTCATAGACTGAGCCCATATGGTCGAGCCCATATGACTCGCTTAGGTTGTGTACATCCAGGAGAGCATTTCCTGCCTGGATAAGCCTTGAAGAACTTCTCATTGGCCTGTGGGAAAGGGGGTCCTCTCCGCCAGCGATCGTAGCAACAACGAGTCCCGAAATGTCCCTGCCGGCAGGGATTTTTCCTTCCTTTCTCTCTCTCTCTCTCTCTCTCTCTCCCCTCGGCGCGTCGTGCTGCGCCTGGGATGGCGGCGCGAGGGCAGGCCGGGCTCGGCAAGTTCCTCCGCCGCCTTCTGCCGCCCGTTATGACTGGCCGCCCTTTGAACGCTCGCGAGCCGCAGAACGTCCTCTCTGAAAACCTCAGCCCGATTTCGCTCTCAGCCACGGAGCCGTGATATGAATTTCTCGACCGCCGGAGGGGTTGTCGCCCGGGGGAGGCCCGCGAGGGCCCTGCCGGTCACCCCGCCCCGGGCCCGGCGGGATCCGCGTCTCGGAGCGCTCGCGTCTCGGAGCGCTCGCCGCGCAGCCGGGCGAGGGCCTTGCTGAATGAACCGTGGATCCCGTGGTGCCTGCCCCGGCCTTCCCGGGACACTCCTCTCCCGCTACTACAGCGTGAAAACAAAACAGCGCTCCGAGCCAAGCAGCCCTCGTTTGGCTCGGAAATACATTTTCCAGTCAGTTTGGAGCCAGACACTTATTTAATATTTTTTTTTTTTTTTTAAAAACTGCCCTACTAATCCTGTGGATATTTTGAGATTGGAAGCTCTTTGTATTCCCTTGCGATTCCCTCTTGGGCTTTGGGGCCAAGTTTGTGAAACGCGCTTGTTTTGTGTGGGGTTTGGGTTTGGTTTGGTGTGGTTGAGGGCTCTGTAACGCTCGCCCGGTCTCCAAACTTGGGTTTGCCAGCAAGGGAAGGGGTGGCACGGATAACGTGTGGAGTCCTGGATGCGTCACAGGCTCCTGGTTCCTCCCTCCGATACCTGCAGTGGTCCTGCACTCATTTCATCAGTCCTTTAGAAACTTCTTAAAATGGAAACTGGAGTGGTTGGGTATGTACAGTTGAGCGTAACCGATGTATTAGTTCTTTTTTTTTTTTTTTTCTTTTGTAAGCCCAGTTCTGTTTTCTGAACTAGTTTGGAAGGTCTGACTTGTTTTCTATTTAAACTCTGGAAACGTAATATTTAGAAGAAGAAAGTTCCAGTTCTTCAGCAGAGACAAGAAGTCCTTCGGTTTGCTCTGAGAGCAACTCCTGTGTGTGTAAATCGAATTGTGGCTTGCTTAGCACGATGAGAGCACTCATTTTCCTCTCTTTGTTGGAGTCAGAGCTATTTGAGGAAGAAACGTGAGAATTCACTTAAACTATCAAGGCAGAGGGCTGGTACGGTTAGAGCAGAAATTGCTGCTGTGCCTGCAAGAAAACAGAACCATTTATGAAGGGCAGAAAGAGGTGGTTTTGCTGAGAAAAGAAACCGGAGAGTAGAAGTTACCTGTGTGGGAAGTGCAGGGACTGGTTTTGATCTCGGATGTGCCCTGTGGCCACCTACCCTCTTGGAGCTGCACAGATTAATCTCTTCCTGCTGTCCAAGTCTGGGATTTCAGGCTGTTTTCTGCGATTTGGAGGCAAATCTTTGCCCCTGTCACTTGACCCATGTCCGATCTGAGCAGAACCTCACATCTGGGCACATGTTGGAGCCGCCTCAACCTGTCACGGGCTATTTCAGAGCAGAGCAGTGGTTGGAAAAGTACAAGAGGAAGCTGAATGAAAGCCCGTTCTGCTCTTGCCTTGTGCAATGAGATGTGAAGTACTTGACGCTTGACGTGTCCATTAACAAGGTGCCCAGGTGGAGGGGTATCTGTGGCTCTAAGGGAGCTGAGGGAACCGTTTACTTCCTCCACACTTCCCCCCCAGTGGAAATTTCACTTTGGAGCATAAATACCATTCAGTCTAACTCAGCTGGTGGGTAAGTTGACGCAGTGGTGGAGGTCCTTGTGATAACTCCCCGTAGCATTCCCTTGCGAGCCCGTGTCCTTCATGTCCCCATGGAGTTTCCGTGGCACCATGCAAGCATCGTTGTCATTAAAAGATGCAGGGAGAGGTTCTGGTTGGATGGGCTCAACTTTTAGGAGAGATTCCTATGCCTGAGGGTGGGAAGCACACTGGCTAGCCCATGGCATGCACTTGAGCAGATCATTTCCCAGCAAAGCATGGTGAGTTTGCAGCTCTGCTTCTCCAAGGAAGGCACTTCCCAGCTGTGTTGCATGGAGGGACTTCTCTTGCAGGGTGTTTTCACGCTTAAACCCAACTTGAGGCATTTTTGCAGCTCAGAGCAAGAGCAGTGGCAGCTTGGGGCTGGGTGTGAGAGCTGGGCTGAGGTGACACCTCCAGGAACTGCTCCCAGGTTACACCAGTCCCACCATCTGGTGCTTGCAGGACTCTTGAGATTTATATTAAAAAAAAAAAAAGGAAAAGGTTGTTCCTAGACTATCAGACCTAGCAAAAATCCATTAGTTTTGCTGTGTTTTCAAATGTTCTGTTTTCTTTTTTTCTTTCCTGTGCAGCTTCCAGGTGGCGGTCTCACTCGGTAGCAGAAGATATACAGCCAGAAATATGGATTGCACAGGAACTGCGGCGCATCGGGGATGAGTTCAATGCCTCCTATTGTCCGAGAAGGGTAACTTGCAGGTTTTTCTTTTCCATTTCCTGCTGTGCAGTCCCTAAGAGGGACTGGGAGTGTTTCATTCGCTCAGGTGTATGAGGAGTTGTGTGGGTGGTTGTGTTTGCTTGGGTGTGCGGATGTGCTGCCTGTGCTGAGGAGTCATTTGCCATTACAGCATCATTGAAGAAATTCAGAATAACCTTTAAATCAGGACTTGGAGCTTTTCTGTATAAAATACATGGTTTTATTCACAGCATTGGGAGCCAGTAGAACATGCTCTTGCTGTATTATGTCTGAAGTTGTGGATAAGGAGGAAAAACTTGTAAAAAGCTAAAACAACCTCTGGAAATTTTATATTTTGGTATATTTTTTTGGAATGAGAAGTTCATTGGAAAGGACACCCTGACAGGAACTGGGGAGCGATCACATGCAGGGAGGAGGTGACAGGGTTTTGGACATGGGCAGCATGTTAATGCAGCAGCTTTCTGTGCTCAGCCACCTTCCTGGTTCCTCGCGATCGTGTAGGTGGAAAATTCAGTCACAAATATGAAACAGAGTCTGATCGTTGACTGCTTTTTGCTTTGATAAAGAGCCTGAGACTGCTGTTTTTTTAAGAGACTTTTATTTGGAGCATGTGTGTTGCAACAGAAATAGGTGGAACTACCACCTCCCCTCACCCCAAATCAGTGCAAAGAGAAATGAAGCAACAGCAGTTTCCAGAAAGAGCAAAGTTAGCAAGGAACCCACCTGTCTGGCGTTATTAATGGCTGCGTGTTGGTACATGTGGTTTCCAGTCCCCCAGCTCGTCCTTTCGCTCGTCTGCCGTCAGAAGCCGGTTACGCGGGAGCGCCCGTGAGGAAAAGCTGACTGCCTGGATCTTTATCTGTCCCCCCCAAATCATGAGTCACGCCGCTTATTTCCTCACCATTTCACAAATTCACACGGCAGTTGTTGTCCAGCAGAAGCCTTCCCCCCAAACGGGGTCCGGGTCGCCTCTGGCCGCCCTGTTCTGCTTCTCTCTGGCTTTGTCTCCTTGTGAATACTCATTTTTTTTCTCCCAGGTGGAGGGGGCAATGCTGGGTTTGGCTGTGCCACTGATGCAAGAGAAAGCTTTTCCTCAGCTCGTGGTTCTGATTGTCTTTAGGAGCAACCTGAGCTGTTCTCCTCTCTCTGGGAATTCCTTCCCGCTCCCTCCCGTGTGCGTGCTGGCCTTGAGCAGCCTGCTTGGTTTTCATTCATCCATGAGCATGTCCAGCTGCCTGCCTACGTGTGCTGTGTGCAGGGAGCTTCGCCAAAACGTTGCTCCGCTCTCTGGCACAGCTTTTGCTCTGAGCCCTCCTCCCTTCCTCAGCAAATCTCTCCAATAGAGCAGGAAGCCCAGGCTGTAACGACTTGGAGATAACCTGGATCCCATGCAGACCCGCATCCCATCCAGACCTGCATCCCGTCCAGACCTGTCCATCTCCCTTGCCCTCGGCCAGCTCCTCTTGCTGCAAAACATCCGGTTATTTGTCCTTTCGTGGAAAAGCAAAACATCTGTTTGAGGGATGGGTGCTAAATAATTTCTGCTAATGGGATGTATGATCTGCACTCGATTTCTTGTCTTATCCCTGAACCAGCTGAAGGAGAAGTTTGGGGAGGAGAGGGGATTTTCCCCCTTTCCCAAGTCATCTTCCTGGCACTTGTTTTCCTTGTGGGTGTGAGAGGGGTGTTTGCTGCATGTGCTGGGTGTGGGAGCTGAAATTGGTGGTGCAGAGTCTGGAAAAAGCTCTTCAGTAGCTGTCGTAGGTGACTGCGGAGATGTGAGATGGTTCTCAGGGTTGCATTTCCTGGCTCTCGTACTTCTAGTCACCTGTGGAAGCTCCTTGGAGTTCCCTGGGGTGGGATTTTTTTGCTTTCTTTCTTTCCCGCCATTGAAACGAGGAACCTCTGTGATGCTCTTGCTCTTCCCGAGTCACAGTGTTGCTCCTAGCCAGGTGGTGTGAGGCTTGGAGAAGCCAGTTGTGGAACATGACGTTTCCGCAGGTCTCTGATCCAAGTTCCAAGCGTTGTTCCCCATGGGCTTCACTTGCCGTTCAAGGCTGTCTCATAAGGCAAGAAATGGGGAACCAGCAATGGTGCGAAGCTGTTGGACAGGTCAGGGCTGCTTTAGCGCTGCGACCCGTGGGGTTTCCTCCCTGGGGTTTGGCTGACTCGCTTTGGGCTGTCGGGTTCCTCCCGGTTTGCTCCGTAACACGGAGGCTGAGGAGAATTCATGACCTTGGGCAACGCGGTTGTGTCTTCTCCACCCGTCACGGGACCAGGCTGCCCGGCGAGGCAGAAAAGCCTCCTCTTGTTTTTTTGCTGCCTCATTTATTCCCACAACCTTATTAATAACATTTGGATGCTTTTTTTTTTTTTTTTTGGTGACTTTTTTAGAGTTTTCTGTTTTTTCCTGTTATTTTTTTCTGTTTTTCCCTTGCCTTGCTCTCTGGCTGTCGGCTTAGCCGAGGGGAAGAGTTTGCATCTTGGTGTAAAACACCCGATTTCTGCTCTGCAAGTTTGCGTCTTGGTGCCACCCCTTGCCCAGGGCACCCGTGGCCGTGAGTTTGCAGCACTAAACATAGCAACGTAGCCTGAATGGAGACATTTCCCCAACAGAGAAGGAAAAGAGGGTGACGTCGGGGCTTCTGTTTTGCAATTTATAAAAACCCCAAAGCCTTAAAAACAAATGCATGGAAAAAGGGGGCAAAATATCTGTGGGATACCCCTCGATGGTGATCCCTGTATCTTTAAAATAAGGGCTGTGGCTTGTGAATTCTCCCTGTTTTCCCAGCTTCGCCCAGGCTGCACAGAGGTGTGAAGCAGCCCTTGGTTTGGCACTTTGCCCTTCCCAGGCACCGTGAGATGTCTCCTAACCCTCACCAGCTAGAAGAGCCTCTTCCTCAGCCCTGCGTTGTTGGTTTGCATGTGGTCTCCTCTCCTCCAGAGCTTGGTGGGCTTATTTATTGGGCTGGAGGAAAGGTGCTGGTTGGGAGTTTGGGGCTGGTATGGGGTTTTCTTTGCATGGTTTCATTCTTGTTGTTGTTTTAGCAAGTCTGAAGGACCATATTTACGTTCCTTGTCCCTCTTTGAAAGAAACGTAGAGTTTGGAGGGTGAGAACCAAGCGATCCTGTAGCTCTAGATGAAAGAATCAGTCTGAGGCCGAGAGCATAGACAGGCTTGGAGAAAACCCTGTTGCTTCCTGCTGTTTTTCTTCTCTACCAGCACCATGAACTACCGTTTATGTGCAGGAGAAAACCTTGCCACCAGCTCTCTCTGGGGACATTAAGTGCAATCAAACTAGTTAGGCAGAGTGTGCAGCTCTGAAGAGAAATGGGATGGAGATGTTCAACTGCACTGTTGTCAGTAGAGATTGGGAGTGCTCTCTCCTTAGCAACCACATACGTTTTGTGTCCCGGTAAAATAGAAGCTTGGATGTTTTTCTATCGAATCAAGTTCAAAACCAGAAATAATATTGACATGTTGACAAGTTTATGTGGTAGTATGTTGTCTTTCCTCAATAAGAGCTCCCTAAGATATGGCTCCTCTTTCATCATCACCTCAATGTTAGAATTGTTCTAGAATTGGGAATCAGAAGGTACCTTCTCTGTGTTGCCCATTGCACAAGGGACTGCAGGTCTGAAATTAAAGTTGCTTTTACTCTGCTCTTTTTTTTATTGCTTTTTTTTTAGGGTTTCTTGGATAATCGTGCAGGAAACCCCCAGGTCGTCATCCTGCGCCTCCTGCACTACATCATCCGCCTCATCTGGAGGATGCAGTGAGTGCTGGAGGCCGTGCAAGACCTAGAGACTGGTCTCCTTGTGCTGCAAATCAGTGAAGGACAAGTAGCAATAACAGCACAATAGAAAAAGCAGCAATTTCCTTTGTCACCCAAGCAGATCCAGCTTAGCCTTACTATTTCCTTAGCAGAAAAAAAAAAGATAGAGAGTGAGGATATTCAAATGTAAGTGCTGTCCGGACAGAGAATCACAGGAACACATCCAAAGAGTCTCCAAGAGATTTTATCAGTGTCCTACTTGTTCTGTTCATGCTGGCTTACATGAGGAATGCCCCTCTATTGCCACAGATAACATAATACATATCATTAGATACTATTGCTTCTGGGGTTACTCATTAATGCAGATCCCTCAGAAATTTATCCTAGTTGTGTTTGAGAAAATACCATCTTGCCTAAGATTCCCCAAACCTGCATTTTCTATAGTTTGCAGAATTTCACATGGCGATTTCATAATCTTATTTTCTCGGGATAATTCCATCAGTGACCGACATAATCGCACGACTGAATATCCAGCAGGAAAAAAAATGGATATAATACCCTACATACCTATGGAGAAAATTACACATTGAATTCTAAGCTTTCCATCTTTGATGTAATCTGTGTAGACCTTCTGCATTTTCTAAAATCCCCTGTGGATCAGAGATACCTTGGAACAGCATAATCTTGTATGTTAATATTCCCTTAACCTTTACTTCTTTTCAAATCCCCATTTTAGTCAGTATGATGTGTAACACTGAATTTTTCATAATGCTTCTAACATATATTCAGGCATATATTCCTTCCTTTCATTATACCTTATTAAGAATAGTTCTGATTTAATGAATGTGTTTGTGTTTTATATTTATATCGCTTTTTGACTCACACATTGTCAAGTCTATTTAGAAATGGGAAAACAACAGAGTAAAATATAACTATACAAGCTGCTTCTTATTTTGTTTACCATTTTTGATAGATGAACTCCATTAAAATCTAGGAAAGACAGTATGTTAGAGACTTAGCTAAAAAAGACATTGGCGGTAAAGAGTGCATAAATCTACACAAAGACATAATTATTTTTAAAAAATGATCAGCACGTTATAAAATTGCATTAACAGGAAACGACAGCTTAAACAACAAGCACATTCCACTTGCACCAAATCATATTCTAAGGGCAGGATATATGCACTGCAAGTTACTGGAGGGCATTCAGAACTTTCCAGTGGACTTCTTTGCTGATCCCTGAAATGATGAGGGACAGTAATTACATGAGATTTTGCACACACTATTTTCATTGCTTTAAGTGCAATTTTAATCTGTAGCATTTTTTTCTCATCTGAAAAGATGTTTAAAAAAGAGGAAAATCTTATTGTAAATTAGAAAAATAGGGCAGTGTACTAGACAGCAGAGGGAGCTGAAGGACCACTGAAGAGCACACTGCAAGGAGATGACACCTGCGGATCAGATTGAGCATTTGTTTACTCAGGGTACAGTTCTGTTTTTGTATAAATATCTGTTTTAATCAAATTCCCATGACTCTGATGTTAAAATAGATTGAAAATTAAACATGTTCTCATTTCATTATTCTGCTTTTGCAGAATATTTTCTTCCTTCAGAGGATTACCTTAGAAGGTGGTGAGTACAATGTACACTTGCTAGCTGTGACATTCTGGAGTGTGGTCATGTTTGTAGGGGCTGTTAGGTAAATGCTGGGGTGACTGCTGCACACCCGAACACTAAGCTCTAGAGACTCATCATCACTAATCAGAATTAGCAATGTCTTAATCCCTTATTTCTCATGCGTGAATTTCCATTACATTTTGGGTTTTTTTTCATTTATTTTTGAAAGGTTTAGAAGTTCTGACTTAGGACTTGCAGGAATGTGTTAACTTGGTTAGGGGCTAACTCACAGTTCTAATGCTATCCCACTAACTTTACATATGGGAGAACCACCAACATGCTTTCTGCTTACACCATATCTCGAACTGAAATATATTTTCAATATGAGCAAGGTAAAACTAAGAAAAAAAATGAGGGCTATTGTCCAAATACTACAAAGAGAGACTTTTACAATGGAGAGTGATTAAATAATCAGTGTTGTGGTGCTTTTTTTTCCTAGAGAAGTGCTAGCCATGACATACCTCACTGACAGTTCTCTGGCAGGTATCTTTTTAAATTTTGTAGTTACTTAATTCTCAGTTATATGGACTGATGCCAGAATTACCACAGGAGACTTCATGTGTGGACTGTAGTTTTCTGAACCTCCTTTAGAGAATGGTAGTAATTATAAGTGTAAACAATACAAATTAGTAGTAAGCAGAAAATCCGACCTCTGGTATAAAAAAAAAACCAAAAACTTATTGAGACAAAAAAGAGCTGGGAAAACAAAGCTTTATGTCATATTTTTATTCAGTAGTTTGTTGGTTAAATTATTATCAGGATGCAAGAAACTCAGGATTCCTTAATCCAGAACTTGAAAAAAAAAGTGAAACTCTTGCTGTCTTTCTTTGAAATGGAGGAGGAAAGTGGGAGAAAGGAAAAGCATTAACAGAAGACACTGTGTGCATAGAGTGGTTTAGGGAACGAAAACATGAAGGTTGATCTTCATTTGCATTCCTGTTCCACTGGATGCTTAAAAAAAAAAAAAAAAAAAAGAAGACACTGAAGTGGTAGTGGGATTTACAATCTCTTGGCTCACAGCCATCAGCTGGAGAAAAAGTTATAAGCAGATCAAGGCTGGATGACAGGCTGGCAGAGTGATGGCTGCAGAGGGACCAGGGTGCCTTTGCTGCTCTACTTTGGTTAGTTACCTCCTCTCTGTCCCAATGCAAGAGTCCCAACGGGCGACAACTTTCCCTCTTTCCAAAATGCTTCATAGCTAAGGGGTTTTTATTACTGTTTAGATTCCTCACAATGAACACGTGATGCTCATCCTGCTTTCCTCCTGAACAGTTCTCCTGTGTGTATTGTATGTGTAAAGGAAGCCCTTTCCTCTTTTCATCCTACTACTAGATTCCCCCTTCTGCTCACTCCACTTCTGTTGGGTGCCAGACGGCGGTCCGCTAGTCCCTTAAGTTGCTAATTTGATATTCTGCTGGAATACATTTGGGGTGTGCTTATATATTTCTTCAGCATAAGAATTATGCTAGAGGACAGAGAGTGGGATTAATACTTAGGTCTCATGCTGATAGTGAGTTAGGAGTTGAAAAGCATTTCTGTGTATCAGAGCATGTATGTCACTCTTGCTGCCTTAGAGTTGGCATGAAAAGTAGGAGACTAATTGCCTGTAGAAAGTCACAAAATACCCTTTTTCATCTCCATTTTCCTTTCCAACTCTGGGCAAGAGAAGTAATAATGTTATGTCCTTCTCCTGCTCTTTTTTGATGCCTCTAATTGGTAGAGGAAATTTGATTACCGTGAGGTAATCTCTTTCTGGCATCCACATTTATTTATTCCATGTAGAATATAATGATGGTCTGTCCTTGCTCTTTTCACACGTCCTCAGTACTCTGCTAGTTAGAATATTCTTTGAGAGCTGAGAATATGAGTTTATATTCTGTCTAATGTCTGCTTAAAAATGAAGAATGCCTGCTCCATACTTCAGATCCAAGGAGCAGAACCTTCCCTAGATTCAGACAGTGAATCCTGGGTGTAGGATACCTGAGTACCAGGTCACTGTGGCTTGTGAGGAAGTGTACTTTTATCATAAACCTTTTTGACTGTGTATCTTAGGTGAGCATCCTTGTCTAGTCATCCACTAACACTACACTTCCCAACGTTTCAGCCATGTAACTTGTACAGATTTCACTGTGAAGCCAGGCACCTACTGCATGTACAGGGCTACTGCAATAATTCCTATTGTAACATATCGGTCTTGTATAAATTAAACTTTGCATGACATTTTGCCTTAAGCACCTTGGGACATACTGCTGACATACTTACCGCTGTTGTTCATCTCTTGTAAAACCTTTTGTGAGTGTCTGTAACTTGTACTTCTCTCTGCTTAGCTATGGTTTCAACTCTTCTTATGTCTTCCATTCTACTGGGCCCACTCAGGCTGGCTTTGCACTTTCTTGACAATAATTAGTTAGCTTGTTGGAACCTTTAAGACTTTCTCTTTAATACTTTAAAAGCTTATTTATACCATTGTGAATACACAATACATTGTGTCTACTATACAAAATATAGATAAGAAATGTATAAAATGTAAGCATCGGCCATGCTGCAATTAATGTTAAAGGAAAAAGCAAAACCAGGACACAGATCTTTCCTTGCTGGCATAAACATGCAGAGAGTCATTCTCTCTCTTGCCTTCAGCTAGTCAGTAGCGAGTTGCAATGTGGCATAGCTTCATTGGTTTATAACCTGTTGTTTAGGGCATCCACAGGAGAGGTAGGTAACCTTATCCTTAGGGTAAGAGGGTTCTTGAACCTCATCATCCATTGTGCAGATGAGTTATCTAACAACTGCATGCTGTGAAATAGCTTATGACCCTTTTCTTCCTGCTATTTTCAAAAAGGAAGAGTTACTTCTACTTCAGTTTTTGTAGAAAGGCAGGCTACATATGCTCACCTTAGAAATGGGTTCATGACTTTAATCACAGATAAATGAGACGGTTCATTCATCCCTTAACAATGTGTCTAAACCAAGAGAAAGAAGTAATTGCAAACTTTTCTCTTAATATTCCCTCAGATTTTACTTTAGAAATTATTAAAACTCAGTATAATAACTTAATATTGCTTTCTCTTGCCATGCTGTTCTTTGTGGATGCCTTTTGAGGCATATAACTGTCATAATTCATAAAAGAGATGCTTAACATAGGAATGTAACTCTATTGCAAGGGCAGATGTAGAAGTCACAGATGTGGCCCTGGGAATATTGGGAAGGTTTAGAAAGGTAAGTTAGCTAATTCTGAGGTAGCGAAGACTCCTAAAGAACCATATTTTAAGAACGTCTAGTGGCTGTCACTGAATGTGTTAGGAATGTGAAAACCCTTCCTATTGCACAATTAACTGAAGTAGTTGGAGGAGTGAGTTGCTTGTGAAGCAGCCAGAATCAGGTCTCTCCAAGATCTTTCCAAGAAAGACTGAGACACTTGCCAGTAAACTTTAGGAGCAACTCAGGAGAGAAAATTTCTACATTCAAAACCACTCTTCTCTCAGGTAGCCCTCCCTCTTGTTTCTCTGAGACCTACAGAAACACTCCTCACCTCCTGACAGTTTCACCAGACTACAGTCTGCTCTCTGCCTTGAGCAGCCATGGTGGTAGCAGCTAACAGACCTTAAGTATATTTGCCTCAACATGGGATACCTCTCAAAGAATTGCTTACAGTAGACCCTACTCTTTTAGAATCTTTAGTACAGTACCATAAACATCTATGGAAATAGACATCTCTAAATTATGCTAACAAATATGAGG
>JAVCKT010055491.1:0-13690 GCA_032273925.1 Rhynchotus rufescens
GATCCGTGTTAGGCTCAGTTACAGCCTCTTTAGCACCTAAGACTGCTAAACCACTTAAAATACATCTGAGGTTTTCACAAAGCGTTAGAGCTTTCTCACATTTTAGTGAAGTGGAGATGAATATAGTTAACTTGGTTAGGAAAAAGATTTGTTTATGTTGTGGAAGACGTAAGAATCACACGAACATTTGTGACATACTGAATTCCGTGGTTCCCATTTGGAAGTCAGAGAATGAATGCATAAAACTGAATAGGGAAGCCACTATAACTAGTTATTTATGTCTCTATTTAGGTGGGAAAAAAAGACTTATAATTAAAAACAGCCTTTGTGTCTAAGAATCGTTGCAGTAATTACCATATTACAGGAACCCCTATTGCAGAGGTTAAAAAAAAATCAAACATGAAATATTTTAGTCTTTGGATGTTTTATTGGCAGATTTAAATGATATTGACAGAATTTCAAAGAAAAAATGAAGACATTTATTTTAGAATAAATTATTTAGAGACAGTAGAAACAAAAGGATACATGGGGAGAAGTATTCTAACTATTTTTGGAAGTACTAGCTAAAAGTGGACTTTTCTATAATTGAGAAGTTCATTTATGGAATAAAAATAGCACTGAGAGTAGTTTTTATCGAAGATAATAATAATAATAATTATTATTATTATCATTATCATCATTATTATTATTATTGCATATAGAAAAAGTATATGACAACCAACCCCTGGCCAGACTATCACTTGATGTAAATTGGTACGACGTCAACAGAATAATACTGATAGAGCAATAGAGTAATTAACTATTAATTACAAGGAAAATTCCAAATAGCTTTTTAGTATCCTTACAGTCCAATGTTTCTTATAAATACATAATGAGATTAAAAATATACAATGAAAGTGTTCCAAGATCACATTTGGATAATGAGATCTTTTGGATTTGGATAATTATGATCTTTTTAAAAACATACCATTTTATCCTTCTCTTTTTCTTGACATTCATGCAATTTTCGTTCCAGATCTTCAATTTTGGACTGTTCCTCACGCAGCTTGTTACGTAAAGCCCTCACAAATTCAGCTGATGGAGATTCTGTGTCTTCCTCATTTATTCTGTAGTATTTCTATTACGGGAAAAAATTGTCCAATGAGAAGTCAACATGAATCAGGCCACCCTTTCTTCTAAAGCTACAGACTATGCTTGTAATTCAAAGACATGATTAATACATATTTTACATTCCAGAGTTTGTTCTAGTAGCAAATATAAAATTTGAACATATCCGATCATATTTCAAATATTCAAATAAGAAGTGTATTACATCTAAAACATAGTTGATAATACTAGGAAACCCAGACATACAGCAAAGTGAAAATTTGGAGATATTGCATTTCTTACATATTGTCAAGCATTTTAAGAATTTATTTAAAAAATATAAGAATGAATAAAATGAGGGAAATAGATGAAATGAGGGGAAAGTAGAGAATAGCAAGACAGACTATTAAAATGATAACTTACTGTATTACTGACATTTATTTTTGCATCTTATTGATTACATTGGTAAAGTTTTAAAATTATATTATTTTTTTAAGTGTCCTCAGTGGATTATTTCTTCCCTGCCTCATCGAAAGACAAAGACAAGCACCTTCTAAGAAAAGAGCACATGCTGCCTTCCGTCAATGTGCTCCAAGGTGGTGCAGTGCCAACAGCCAGCCATCAGGAAACATGAAGATTAGAAGAGCACTCTTTTCTGGGAGTACTTACAGTACCTAGGCATCTAATTTAATGTATTTTCTAAAGTTAGATGATTATAATACTGCTCAACTTTCTGAAAATACTAATTCTAGCATTAGCAACTATTCTCTCTTGTGAAATGGTACCCTTCTAGGAACTGAGAGAACAGTGGCCCAAGTTCTGCCACAGCCACAGTGGATTCAAGCTCAGTTCCCCTTACTTCATGCAGCTCCTTACCCACAAAGCTACAGACACGTCTGGGCTGGGGCCAGGCTCTCCCTCTGCTGCTGAAGATGGATCATTGTGCACAAGAATTCAAGCTCAGTGCAAGATCTTCCAAAGGGAGAGCAAACCAGACCCTGCAACCCCCTGGTGGGAACAAGGCAGTCAGCCTCTCCACAGAAACCAAATGCATGTTTTACTGCAGTGATCTTATGAACTGGACTGAGGAAAAAGAGTTTTGGACGCACAGTTAGGCTTGCATTACTGCAGATGGTTCTCCTGTCCCTTCATATGTCTGGATTTTTCTTTTCCTTCCAAGCTGCATTTAGTGTTTTTATTTATGTTGTATTGTAGAGTGGATGCTGCAATATATGGCACACACTTCCCACTACACACACAGACTAGACTATACAATATATATAAAAAACAGGAGAATAATTCTAGGTAAATTTTGTCACCTTTAAATATACACATAAGTGTTTTTCTTTTTCTTTAAATACAGACTTTTTTGATAGAGAAGCACAACCTTGTATTTTCTATTTGTAAGTCAAGGAAGGAAGATAAAATTAAGGCTCTATGTTTTGGAATTTGTGGCTTATTTTACTGTTAAACATTCTGTCATCTGTTGACATGAAAGTCTGTGCATGGTCCCTAGAGGGCAGCATAAAGTCACTTGAAGACATGATTGATAATTATTCTCTATTAATTGGTCAGAGAATTAACTTACAAAATGTATCAAGACATTTTCATTTTTTTAAATTTGACTGAACAATTTTTTTTTGTAGTTACCATGTTTCCACTTCCTAGGAAAATCAGCACAGCCTGTGGCCACCTAATGCAAACCTACAGCAAACTAATGATTACAAAAGTGGAGGATTTCTCATTTTTCATTGGAGCGGACAATATTCTTACAGGAAGATAACTTCAGTCACCTTTTAGAGCTATCTTGAATGGGAATTAAAGTAAGTTTTCCCTTGTGGTAGCCAGTAGTCCCAGGATATCCCTTCATTTGCTCATACTTCTTTCTACAACTCCCAGTAAAATGCAAAATTAAGTGTTAATTGTGTATTTGGATCTAATGCTATACTGATTGATAATGTTGTGGTCAATTATTTGCACACAATAAATGAAAAAAACAAAAAGCCTTCTTCCAGTGATACTTAAGATTCATACTACATATAAGTGATACTTATATATACTATAAATATATATATAAGTGATACTTAGGAGTCATGCTCTAATACCATTATATTGCTTATCTAAGACTATGCTTAAGTGTGCCAAACTGCATAGTTCATTAGTACAAGGAAAAAAAAAAGTGCTTGTAAAAAAAGCTTTTGTTTTCCTTCTATTTAAAATGATTTCAATACTTCATGAAAAAATCTAACACATCCTTCTCCAGACTTTGAAGTGCAAAGCTGACCTCTATAATTGGTTCATAACATACCATGCAGATTGGCAGTCTACTACCACTTCATTGGTTAAAACCTACCTCGATATTTGCTCTGAGAACAGCCAGTGCATCACATAATTGTTGTTGGTAGCTCTGTCGAATTTGGACTTCTTTCTGCAATTCAATTTGTAATAAATTACTGTGAATTTTGAAATAAAATAAAAAAACACTAAAAAATAAAAGGAAACAACACAAAAAAAGTTTCTTCTTTTTCATTAAGGATTAAATGCTATCTAAATTCTTAAACTTAAAGAAAAATAAGAAAAAGCTAATGCACCTTTTCCTATTACCTTTACTGCTGAGAACATTTTTCAATCTTTCTTCAGACTTCAGCCAAATAATCAAACTGTATCTCTTCTCTCTGTGTATCTCCGCACAAAGTGGATTCTAAACTGCTTCAAAAATGAGTGCTTGTCTAACAAGGGCTGTCTCAAATGTCTAACATAGGAATTCACGTACTATTTTTTAAACTTTTATTTTCTTACAAGATCATCTCAGAAGTTTGAAGTAGACTTTGCTTCTTTGCTTCACACATTTTTTCCCCCTAGTGACTGCACACTATATATTTGCAACATGGTTACTTAGAAACATTCATGCCAGTGAATATATTTTGATTTATTATGTAAACATCTCTGCATAGCTATTTTAAAAGAAATACATGGGAAAAGAGCTGTAAATAATTTATACACACACAATGAAGCATGCTAAATTTCTTGTCTATTAAAATATTACAAAATATTGTTTGTCATGTGTCATGTGTTGTGTCACGGTGCCATTTAAGATGTTTTCATAGACAGATTGTTAATAAGCAGTGTACAATACAATCCATATTTTATTAATTGCACAGACACTTTGGAAAGTCATTTTTATATCTGCATTAGCACTTATTATTTCCTTATCGCCAATACTTCTATGAATTATTTTTCATAATGTACAGTATCATATCAATTGGGAAAAAGAGGGTGTATGAATGAGAACTGGTACCTAATGAAAGTAAATGTAAGTAAATAAGAATTTTTCTTTTTACCCGTTTATGAAAAAAATCAATGTCTTTCAGTCTGTCATTTATATATTTACAGAGATTTGAAGTCTGCTCTTCAATTAGTTCTTCATACTGTGCTTGAACGAGTGTTTTATAGGCAAAGAAATCTTGCTGGAGGACACGGATGAGCTAAAGAAAACCAAAATCCTGTTATTATTTACATACTAGAGAATATTTTGCTATACGAAAGTTAGGCTAAAGTATGACATTCATTACATTGTGCTATACACTATATATTTCAATAGTCCCAGTAAAGGGAAGGAAACATTGTGAGAGACGATTCTGGATTTAAAGATTGTTTGTATCCAAAAGTACAGCATGTTCCCTGTCAAATTAAAAAGTAATGCCCCTCAAACCTTTCAACACTGGATAATTTAAAGATATTTGAGTTCATTATTTGACACAAAGAAAAGATTTATGCAGTAAAAATATTCAGCTTTGTCAACACCTTCCCACTCCTCTCCACTTCCTCCCAGCATTTTAGCAAAACTCAACAATCTGCCAGGTGGTACCTAGTTGCATTCTGCAGGGCATATCAACATCGATATCAAAACAAAAGACCAGAAAGTGCTCAAAACTTGTTTACAAACTCTAATTAAATACTCTGTAAAGCACCTTATGCCAAAAAGAACTATGATATCTGCATTTTAACAGGCAGTGACACAGGAAGTGCAAGAGAAAATGGATTTTACATTCACTTAGAAGAATAACCTACCTTTTCTGAAGTCTTTGAGGAAGGCGAGAGACGATGAAATTTTATTTTTTAGAAGTAATACCAAAGACGTGTGAATTTAGCTCTTTTCTACGGACACATCAATAGGAATTTAGAAAGAAAAGGTTTTACTAGAAAAGTATTTTTGTTCACGTAAGTCCTGAAGCACTTTTTTTAGTAATTTTCTGCACAGTGAATAAGCAGACTTACATAGAAACATCTGATTTTGGTGCATAGGATCTCTCTGTTCAGGTCTCTAGGGGCACTCACCCTTCTTCACAATGACAAAAGCATTTATGTTATGTAGACTGGATTATTCCTCACTCAAAAGTGTGTTCTTCCTCCTCAGACTGGGCCTTACAACTCAGTGAGTCCATGTTAAATTATATACGTAGATTATACCATTTGGGTCTTCTTGCTAATCTGCTTTTGAATATGCTATTTTTGATACAGAAGTACTACACTATTAGATAGTTTCACAGCTGACATTAGGCAAAGTATCAATGACACATTTGTTACCAGACACTCAGCAGCTATTAAACTAGTTTAAGTCTTTAGAATTTTCACTTACATTTATGTTTTCTTGTACATTAAACAACGTTAATCCCTATGTAGTGTTTTCTGACCCATGTGGGCAGGTTAATTCAGTCTATATCAATCTCTCTTCATCTATCAATAGTTAATTATTATTCTACTTAGAAAATAATAAATATATATACAATTTGGCTGAAACGGCCAAATGAAGACAGAAGAGCTAAAAGACATTTCCTAAGAATTACACAAAGCAGAGAAGACACTGACAAAACTATATGTTCTATAGCATAATGAAAACCCTCTTAAAATACTTTTCTGATTTACCTCCATTAAAGATTTTGTGGTAACCGTTAGCTCCTTTAGTTCTTGTATTTCTGTTATATCTGTTTGAGTAGCATGATCTGTGATGTAATATCCTATTCTTAGGTCATCTGAAATACAAGGCCTGCAAAAACAGACAGTTTTGAAAAATGTTTGACATTTTAATAATTGCATTTAATAATTGCATTTAAGCTGGTCTTATATTAATAATGCATGTTGAGAGGTAAAGTTATCACTTCACTTACATATGTTTTTTCAGATGAAAAGGGAATCCAAAAGAGCAAATGAACACACTTAGAGACTGTTTTTCTTAGGGTATGCTTGTTTTCTGAAGGTGGCTGTTTTCAATCAAATATTGCATAAAAATGTAGTATCAAACAACACTGAGAGTATTTAAAAATAATAATGTAAAAGAGAATGCTAAAGAGACACATCTTTGATCAGGAAACAGATTATTTTCAATGCCATGTAGAGAAATATATCAATCCCAAAATCCTGCATTTAGGATTGGGTTGGGAGCTGTTAATGTTTTGATGTATTGCCATACTCTAAAATACCCTTATGACTGTTACAGTTTAATATACTAGACTTTTTCCCCTACGTTTTAGAATATTCAAATGTTAAACTAAGTATTTTGACCCTGTCAGAACGCCTTTTCTTAGGAACGAACGCTCCTGCCCTGTTGCACATGACTTGTCTACAGGACAAGCTGCTGAAAGCAACAGCATTCAACCGCAGGTGCTCTGAAAATCCTCCTCATTTGGCGAGCAACCCGGCATACCGCAGCTAGGAGCAAGCCTGCCCATCCATGCACTCGTGCCCACGAGCTGCTGCTGCCGTTTCCCGGCCTGCGTTCGAGCGGAGGGAATTTGCAGCCGGAGGCGGCTGCGATGGCTGCTGTGAGGAGGCCCTGCCTCAGCCTGCGCAGCCAGAGCCTCAGTTACCCGCGGCCGGGTTAACCGCGACCCTGTGGGCAAGCGGGTTAGTTTCACAAAGGCGACTGCTCCGGAGAGGAGAGGGAAGCCTGGTAAGCCACAGTGCGAGCCCTGCTAGCCCGGGGAGCCGCAAGGGCGCCGGCAACGCCATGAAATCGCCTAAACGGGTAGCGGGGCGACACTGGGCGCCGCCGCCTCACCGGCGCTGCGGCTCCAGCTCGTCCAGGCCGCAGGGCAGCGCCAGCAGCTCCCACGTCTCCGGGGCCAGGCGCGGCGCCCATGGCGCGGGCTCGCTCATGGCGGCCGTGCCGCCGCCGCCCGCGGCCATGGCGACCGAAGCCCCGCCGGGGTGACGCCATTTCCGGCAGCGCGCAGGAAGGGGCGTGGCTGCCGTTAACGGTCGCCAGGCAGCGGGTGGGGCGCGCGTCGGGCGGCCGTTGGCGGCCGTTTGGGCAAACACAAACGCTGCGCCCAGCCCGTCTCATCGTGTAGAGCCACTTAATTCAGCTCACGTGCATCCCATTACCTGGGTCACGGTGTTTTTACTACATTGTTTTCTACCAGCTCTGACTTCACATGTGCTACACCTGTCCTCCGTTTTTCCCTCACCCAGCACATTATCTAGTGACATCTTTTTATGCCCCGCTGTTCAACCAGTCGCTTAAGAGCTTTTGGTTTATTTAACACAAGTGCCTCTTGTTTAAGATAAGAGGGGTAGGGCTATCACTTTGGAGACATGAAGGAAACATAGACCCACTTCATAACAAATGCTGGAGAGTAAATAGTCTTAAGAGGGTTTCATGTGTTAGGCAGAATTGTTAGGTCAAGAAACATCTTCATAGTGAAATGCAGTGATTTTAGCCAAACTTGGCCCACTCCGAACTTTTTATCTGCTTCACACTCTTCTAGGGTGTTTGAAAACGGCCATGAGACACCCAGATAGCAATTTTAAACAGAAAGAATGAGAAGAAAATGAGCAGGAAACCTAGAAAAGCCAAAGGTTTGGGTTGCAACTTAGGTACCGCAGGTAGATGAGTAAAAACCCTTAACCTGACTTAGGGCTGAAGGCCATGGGGGGTGAGGGGGGTGGTGTCCAACATGGAACAAACCATTCTGAGTAGCCTATTTGCTTTCATTGTAACAATTTTTGTTTTCATGTTCTTTTAATCTGTGGAGAGACAATATCAGGCAGGTGAGACATGAAACAAAGAAGAATGCATTTTAAAATAGAATACATTTTTAAATATTTCTCATAATTCTCCCTTGATATAAGCAGGCCAGAGAGTATTTATGGAGTGCTGTATTTGATTTGTAGTGCTCTTTGATCTCACTAATTAATAATATTCAAACTGCAAATCATTTCAGCTTTGCTTGAATTCCAATTATACTTGGAAAATAAGGCAAGCATTTAAGAACAAGGAGCAATACCGAACACCTCTATAAATACAGGCACACACTAACGGCTTTTTTAATGGAAACAGGAAAGACTTTTATACAGGAAGGATGCTACTACTGAAATTGTATTTTGCTAAGATTACCATCCATGACTGTTCTATGTGATACATAATCATTATGGACCTGAAATGATTACACATTTAATTTCCTTTGTGCTAAATAAAGCACCGTTGACAATGTTTCAATCAGTATAATTAAGACTACTAAAAGGTCTGTGAATCCAAGAAGGTCTCAGGGATTCATATGGCTTAGAAGAAAAATGTGCCTCCAGTTTTCAAGAATGAAAATAATTTTATTAATTGCACTTTTTTTTTTCAATCTCTAAACACCATTTAATTTAATCCAATTCACAGAAGACGTAGGAAAGAGAAACCAACAAATTATAATTACGAGTTTTGTTCTCATTTTTGAGTTGAAAAGAGATAAACTAATCTACCTATATTAGTGAAATCTAATTGCTAAGAAATGTGAGATATGCTGCAGAACATGTGACCAGTTACTACATGCACAAATGTTGCTCAATTCAATATAAAAAAGAGGAATTATATTTTAAAGTCACATGTGCTGAATCAACACTGATTAACTGATAGTTGTAGCTTTGAGATTCTTCTCAGTCACTTCCCCTTAGTTTAGTAAAAACTGAAACTACTTCAAGTTATTGACTTAAAAGCAGAAATTGTTACTTTGTTTAGCAAGACGATTTGCAAAATCTGTGGTGCTTTGGAGGCTCTTCCAACAAGAATGACGTATAGAAGTGTGCGTTCTGGTTTGGTGGAAAACTGATTTGCCATTGGAAACACAGAGAAAAATGTATTAACACAAGCAATGGCATAATATGTCATCAAAACCTGCCCAAAAAATCATCAGTGTTGTTTATGATGCATGGAAACTACTTAGGGGAGGCTAAGCATGTTGTTAACACCATATATCGTTTTAATACAAAACTTACTAGGGGATCTGGGTCACCAACCACGATTTTCACATTTGCTAATGAAAATCTAATGATTTCCTTATATTTCATGTATGTTACCTTATTTGTGATTAGGGCCTGGTCTTACTATTCTAAGTAGTATGTTTATGTTAAGTAGCTTGATGCTTCACATTTAATTACCTCCTGCAGTCATAATAATCTTGTTTATTTGGAAACACGTTTATTGTCTTGTCTGGACAAGGTCAGCTGCCTTTGAAGACTATAAACATAAGTTATTGTTTTCATTCATCAAATTCCCTGAATGGAAGCTATGGTATTTTAACCTTGACTTTGGAAAATGAGGTTAGTTGCAGTCTTTGAAAGCAAGATCCCACTAGCCTCTGATTTGTGTGTTGTCTCTCCAGAAGTGCTGCTCTTCTGCTGCTTAGCTGGGGTCTCTCTCTTCTGGAGGATCAGACTGTCGTATCACAGGTTGGTGACTGGGGGCTCTTCCAGCAGCACCGCTGGTTCTCACCACCACTCACGGGTGGGTTCAGATGAACCTGGCCATGAGTTCAGGTGAACCTGGCCACTTAGGAAGAGATGCTTGCAGGCACACATACCATCTTTTTAAACCAAGATACCGTTCTATTAGTTGGCTGAAATAAAGCATTTGCTCTTAGAGTGGAATAGCAAAGCTTTTATGTTTCTTTTGTTTTGCCTGTCTGTGTTTTTTTTGTTGTTGTTGTTTTCCAAACTGAAAGCAGAGTCGATCTCTGTAGTCTGGAAATGTTCAATTCAGTTCAGTGTTACAATTCAACTGTCAACGCACAGTGAAGCTCCTCTCCCAGCTACCTCTTTTTTTTTTTCCCTTTTTTTACTACCTATTTTTAAGAATATTTTACATATTCTGTATCCTTTGACTGAAATCATTAAGAATTAATTAATTTCTGACTGAGTTTCCAAGTTTTTGACTGGTTTATACACTAAGAATGCTTGATAATTTATTCTTACAAACCAAAATCTCTTCCTCAGTTCTGTATTCCAGAAAAAAAACAGAAACAATGGTTAGCTCACATACAACTACTACTACTACAACTATGACAACAAAAATAATACAGGTATTTCTTATTTTTCCTCATTTTCTGATATGTTTTGTTTGCTGAGCTAAGATAAATACAATAAATCCGTTTTATTCTCATTGGTCTTGTTGGAAATGAAAAATGAAGAGACTTTGAGACACACAGTTCCTTCTGCAGATGTGCTAAAGCAGCAATAAGCTTCAAGCAAAATACAAGACACAGTTCTCCTTGTTCAAGCTAATGGCATTAATCCACTAGGCAATCTGGAAGAAAAAGCACTCTCAAAAGACAGATTTAAGGGAAGAAAATGACACATTCTCTGGAAAACAAATCGTTTCAGGTGAGGAACAAAGGATTAGCGGAGCAGGATGAGATTTACTGTAAAGTAAGATCAAAGTGTTTACTGAAAAACTGCCCCACTTTTTTTTGTTAGACCATAATGACCCTTCCATTCCTAGGCCATCTTTATTTCACCATACTACTAGTAGTAGTTTATTATTAGGATCCTTTCGTAGAATGATTTGCGATTATGTCATAGCCGAAAGCCAAGCATGTGAGCCAATACTATATTTATTCCATGGCAGTTTCCATCCATTTCTTTTTGGCTAGTGCTGTCATTTAACTGAAGTAGGTCTTCTCACTCCCTGGTACTTATTCTGTGATGTATTTATAGGGATCACTCACATCCCTTCTCAACCTTTAGATTAAGTAAGCCAGGAACATTTAGTCTTCTCTTGATAGACAGTCCCAGACCTATCTCCAGGACTGATGATTTGAACTGTCCTTTGCAATAGCTCCAGTCAAAATGCAGCATCTCTAAAGCATGTTGACCAAAAATACATATAGTATTCCTGATGAAGATACATTCTCCTCTGCTATATTCTGTGATCCTATTTGTTCTTTTAAAAGCTTCAATGCCTTTGAAGCTATAGCAATTCCACAACTGCACACATGGGTCTTTCTCCTGATCATTTTCCTCCAAAGATTTATGCTTAGAGCAGAAATGCTTCCAGTCACTAGGCAGATCATTTTCCATTTTGTAATGTTAAATTCCATCTGATCACCACAGCCATTCCATCTCTAGTCTTCAAGTATTTCCAGTATGATGTTTCAAAACTTTTTTTTTTTTGTAATAAAAGTGCTGTTTGAGTCATTAGTGAAGTCATTAGCACACTGAGTGACAGGGTAACTAAACAAAATGTTAAACAAAGTCAGTCCCAAGACAGATCTCTGAAGACCTCCACTAGCATGTTTCTTTCACCCTAATGATTCTTTTACATTAAATCCAGTTGTCTCCTACAGCAAGGAACATGGCCACCTTTTAATTGTTATTATAATCCCTGTAGTCATTAGTTCAATATTATGTAGGATCAGAAACTTTATTGAGGTCCAGCTAGATTAGCTATATTTCTCTGAATTACTGAATAAATAAAGCCTGATTTTCCTAACATTGTTTGTACGTAAATCATAATCGTACAATCTGTATTGTACATGTAGGTATGCAAAAGCCAGTTCAGGAAAAGTCTAAGTACTTAGACAGACAGAAGAAGACATTAATGAGATGAATTGATGTCATCCTTCCTCTCTAATGGCTCTGTTAAGTTTTTCTCATTACAGGGCTAAGTTAAATAGCTGTGATCTGATTTTGCAGTAACAGTGAGCCCTATACTAGCTGAGAACAGAGTAGGTTTTTACTGTGGGCAGATACTTAGGTTCGTTCCCTGAATGCCGGGTCTAGAACACGGCTTGCTGGGCTGGTTATGTAAAACATAACCACAGTCCTTTCCCACAGGAAGGACTAAGCAGTGGAATAACAAAGCTGCTCTTTGTAGTTCGTGTTTCCAGCCAGGGAATAGCCTATAATTACATAAATGTGGTTTAGTGCTACAGTCATCTGTGTAAAGTGGTGATACTTCCTTTGCTGTTTAATGATGGAAGAAAGGAAGGGAGAGCAAAAGTATTGCCAAGTTTTTGAGGATAAAAGGGATAACACTTACTTTTGAATCATTCTTCATTTCCAAAACCTTTCTGTTGCAAGGCCAACTACTTGTTACCTCTCTGAAGTCTTTCACTTCAGGGGTGGGCAGTCTTGCACCTTTTTTCAAATGCAGTTATTTTATGCTTACAGGTTTTATCAAGATTAATCTATTCATAATATTTCCTGTAATTGTATATAGTGATCTCCTGTTTCTGGTAGTGCTGTATTGCCTGTTTCCTCTACTTCCTTCACAATTTGTCCATGCCAGGACTCTGTTCTGCTGTTCTATTAGCCAGAATATCTACTTCAACCTTACATTGGAACTAACATTATCATGCTTGTTTACATTATACTGTTGTCACTCCTTTAAATCAAGAATGGCATTTCTGAACCCTTTTTAGAGTAGCATCTTAAAGCCCTTTTCACAATGACCACCACAGAGGCAGTCTACCCTTCTCCCTGAGTAGAAATGAGCCTTGACCTGAGTCATAACTCTCATTTAGAGCTTCACTTATCCAGGACCAGTGACCCTGAGATGTGAATTAAGGTCTATATTTATCACCAGCAGCCCCTTCTCCACAAAGTCTTGGCAGATGATATCATAGTGTGGATTACATCTCTAGTGATTACTGCAGCCAGTTCATTATGTTAAATGATATAATAGCAGAAGCCATGCAGAAAAATTTGAGGCAAAACTCTTGAGATATATCCCTCATTTTATGCCTTGCATTCTTAACTCAGAAGTAAGTGTTGATAAGCTCTTGTTTTTACATTCATTAATGGTATATCTAGGGTTGAACAAAATGCTCTAGCTAAATAAGAGACCAGGAATAGGAAAGAGCAGGGCTGGTTCTTTTGGCCATGCTGTTTATTCATCCCATCTTTGCAAGTTCAGTTAACTCTATCCTGAGTTAAGTTACCTGTAACTTGCTAACCTTATAAGAGGAATGATATAATATGATACGATCACCTGCAGGCACCAGAAGATTAAAGACAATTCAGGAAGTTACTTCTAGTCCCAGCTCATAAATATTTCTTTCCTGCTTTGGAAGATCCTTTATATACACCTATGTAAATAGAGAAATACACATATATTCCTATTTTATATTATTTTAAAAATTCTGTCTTAAATACACTGCTTCAACATATTAATAAACGTTTAAATATCCAGTAATGTACGAAAAAAATAAATTCATCAAATCCATCATCCAGAAATACATTTGCCTGAAGAAATGATTGTTTGATTATATGTATACATATATACATATATACATATATACATATATAGAGTTTGATTATATGTATAAATATATATATACAC